>JNHV02000671.1:0-12191 GCA_001691785.3 Amanita brunnescens Koide BX004
GTTGACTTGATTGGAGCGCTATCACTGGCCAGAAAGGACATGAATCTTCCACTGTAACTCATTCCATCTATGTCAATCAAATAACGGTAAGACCAATGTCGTCCAAGTGGAACAGCATCCCCAAATTTGTGTGCGGCTTGTAGAGCTTCCATTCCTCCGGGGTAAGACTCTGGTGCCATCGCCTTGGTAAARGCAGCATCCATAATTTCTTCGTTTAATTTCGCAACGGGAACCTGCACCGTTACAAAATTCGTTGAACTGGACGGAGGATCGGCATATGTAATTGAACGATTCTGGTCTGATACATCGGAGGACATACGAAGAAACCTTGGAAGGAAAATTTCTTCAATGCAAAGTCATTAACCAATGCATTCCACTAACCGATGCCGCTGATAGCGTGGCGTAAACCCAGGTGGATGGCTGCCCCCTCCCGTCGTTGCTCCCCTCCAAAATATCTTATCGATTTTCTTCTCCCACGGAACCTCCATTGGATCAACATCTTTAAGTTCAAGATTTACCGGATCCCAGCCATAGGTATATGCGGGTGTACTTCCCCAGTAATAATGGCTGGGGATTCGAATGTCCAAGAAACCCTTRGCCTTGGCCGGACTAAAGACAGGGTATAACACAGGTATTGTTCTCCAGTCGGAGAAAAAGTGGCCTTGCATATAATGCGCATGAGGATAGTTACAAAAATCAACTACCGCAGACGTCCCCTTGACGAATTTGAAGTCGCTTCCCGGCCCTTGCTCGGAAGTATCAAAGAAATGGTTAGCTTTCTTGACAAAGGGATTGCGTAAAGATGAATATAGCCGGCGAGCTGGACTTTTCAAATCGCACGTCCGGCGCCAAGCTTCCCATACATTGCCATCATTTGCCCAGTCCGGCTTGAAGGGACTGCCAATCACAGATTCAATGCCGTCTAGGAAACAATAAGCAAAAAAATCCACCAATGTTTGAGATACTGACTCGATGAATCTTGGACCGTTAAATTGGGGTACATACGATGCTCCCAAGGAATGAGAACACGGCCTTCAGCTTTCGCATTGATGGGAAACTCCATGTCAGGTAACTAGAACGCTAGAAAGATGAGCTGACAGGGTAATGCAAAATACGACGTAATTACAACCTTTGGGGCAACGTGTTCCACCATGCGTACGAAGCCTTTTGCTCGCTCATTCGCTTCTTCATCGTCAAAACTGTCTTTAAGCACTTTGACCGCCTTTGCCACGCCGCCTTCAATGCGTACCAAGTCGATAGAAGGAAGCTCAGCAACCTGAAAGGCAATGAGGAAAATGTATGTAGGTGCAAATGGTTCGATCGCACCTGTCTACTCCTTCTCCTTATTTCTTCGCCAGAAAGAGACCAAAATGGCTCCATATCCTGCATAAGACCGTCATACTCGTCGATTATTTTGACATTGTTTTGCTGTGTGAATTTGAACCATTCATCGAAGCCTTTTGGGGGGTCGCGCTTGTATCTTCGTTTGTATTCCGTAACGGCCGCCTTAAGCGTCCTACTCTGCGAGCTAAGCTTCTGCTTGAACTCGAGTTCGGCATCTTCCATGAGCTTTGGAATGGGATGCTGGGTGACAGCGCGCTGGTTATCCGACGGAAGCCTTGAAAGCCATCCCGGGTGCTTCGAAGAGTGTTTCAAGGCATGATAGAGCGTTGAGTCGGGGTTGTTGTGACCCGCAAAAAAGCCGGCACGGATGAAGACAAGGACGACGATGGTAATGAAGATGGAGCCCGCGTGGCGAGCAGTGAACCGCGTCGGCGAAAACGCGCGCATGGAACGTCGTCAAGTTACTACTTTGTCTGTGTTTGCACTTCAAAAATCTACAAACGTATTTACAAACGTAAGCACATCATTATAAACCTATAAAGTAATCAATATTCATTAGTCGTAAGCAGTGGCTCCTGCGGGCAAGGCTTTATCACTTCGTTGTATATGAGCACTGTGGATGTCTAAGTTTTGTGTCTTCGCCTGTCTTCAGATCGCACCTTTAAGCTCTTCCTTGTTTAGCGGATCCCCGTAGTCAAAGTCAAAAAATGAAGGATCGAGAGGTTCAGCCGTTGGTTCGTCCTGCGGGTCGTGATAGGGCTGAAGAAATAGCAACTCAGGCCGCGATGCATGGCAAGCAGAAAGGCATACCTGCAGGTAAGGATGCTTTAAGGCTTCTCCAACCTCGATTCGTCTTTTCGGACTAAATGTTAGACACTTTTCTAACAGATCAATCGCCTACAACATGATTTTTATTATTCCATCGTTTCAGCCGTAATGGGCTACTTACCAATGGATTGGCTTTCGGCAAAAGTTGCGCAAAATGTTTCTTCTTCCGGAACGGCAGGGCACGGATATATTCTCGCGAGCGGGGGGAAGTAATGGCATAAAAGTCATCGATGGACGGTGTGCCGAGTATATCAAGAATTAGGGAAAGTTGATGGTGGTCTGAATGTATTGAGCAAAATGCTCACTGGCGCATGTGCACTTACAATCTCGCCCTGGAAACAGCGGCTTACCGCTCAGCATCTCTGCCAAAACACACCCAACACTCCACATATCAATTGCTCGGGTATATTCTTTGAACGTCAGCATGACTTCTGGGGCGCGATACCATCTAGAAAAACAATTACATCAGACCATTGGCAACTTGGAGGAAATGTGATACAGGTCGAGGGCAGTGAAAATGGATATTACAGTACCGTGTAGCAACATATTCCGTCATGAATGTACTACTATCGTTTGCCACGTTTGGAGGAGGACGCGCCGAGCGTGCAAGACCGAAATCGCATATCTTACTCGGTACATGAGAATTGACTATGATGTTGATATTACAAACGTCACCTTTAGATCGCAATTAGCATTTAAAAGCAGGTTAGAAGGCTTGAGATCACGATGCAGAACATCCGCAGAATGAAGCGCCTTTAATGCACGAAGAGTCTGAGGAAAATATTAGTGTACGGATCATCGGTCGTGCGACATGGCTTCACCTGATAAATAAAATATTGGCAGTGATCATCGCTCAAGTCTTGCGTCCTGATAACGCGATGAAGATCTGTCTCCATGAGCTCTTGTACAAGGAACACTTCTGTGAAATCTTGGACGCTTGGCGGCTTGAGAATATCGAGGATTGCGATTATATTTTCATGGCTAAAGTGACGAAGGAGTTTGATCTCGCGAAGAGTGCGCAGACAAAACATGGAATGATCAAACGGAGTAATTTTCTTGATAGCGACATTGCGCTGAGTCTGCATGTGCACTGCTGAGCTGCGAGAGGGTTTGAGTTTGCTGCAGAAGACCGAGGGCACAAGACGAACCAAACAACGCCATAGGCGCCCTCTCCGATGACGTCCAGAACCCGGTATCCTGCGCTCTGTATAAAGGCGTTGGAGTCTTCCATGGCTCAAGGAGAAAATGGCCACTGGCATATGTTAGCTGTATCTGGAAGCGCTGCATCTGGAAGCTCTGCATCAGCCGATTAGTGCCCGCTCGGCAATCTCCGGTTCATCCATCGCTGATTATTATCGCGGCATGCTATTTACGGCTAGCTACAATTTCATGTCGGTAAGGTATGCTGTCCATCGCACCTGGTCTCTCAACAGAAATACCCGCAGCCTGGAGGATAATGGGAATACAGTCATAACATGTGTGAAAGACTGACCTGCACAGCAAATCTGAGAACAATTTCAATCTTCTTCTCCGTTATTCCATTTGGGCCAAGTCCCATCAATCCCTGTACAAAATAACCTGTAAAACAATCACCGGCTCCCGTGGTGTCGTGAACGCCCGTCCCTAGCGTCGCAGCAGGAACGTGTGTCACGAAAGAAGCCTTTGCATCGGCGTCCTCTGGGGGAGGCAAGACGGCGATCACACCACGAGCACCCAGGGTACATATGATGTTTGTTTTTCTGAAGCACGGCAAGGAAGACATCAATTGCAACATCAATTCCGTGTTCGACCACGTCTGGCTGTCTTGATCAGTCATAGCTCGAAAGAGGTCGTTAGCTTCCCCTTCATTCACAATGAGCCAGTTAACCAGGTTCCAGGGAAAGACGGTTAACTGGGAAGGGGAAGGAAGTGGGGAAGGGTTGAGAATGGTGATTGCGCCATGCGCGTGCTCCAGAGCGTAACGGGTTGATCTTGGGTGTATTTCATTTTGCAGAAGTAGGTGTGTAGCGTCAGGAAAGCAATGATCGTCAGACGCATCATCAAAACGTTCCTCATGAAGTTGACTATGATTTGCACCGGGAAATAGGACTGATGTGTAGGAATTAGAATAGAAATACACACAGCCAAAAATGTAACTATACCAATACTGTTCTCGCCGTTGTCAGCTACTTGGATCAACGCACGGCCGGTGGGTTCCTGCATCAAAGTTCCAGTAGATGGTGTCGAAAACAAATATGTATGCCCACCTCTGAGGCGATGATACCGTCGACATTCAAGCCGTGGTTCTTCAACTCCGTTTTGAGCCATTCTCCATCCTTTCCTATAGTACCATAGAAATAAACAGAGCCTCCTGCTCTGGCGATAGCCACAGCCTGGTTGGCTCCCTTTCCACCGATGCGCCTTGTATAGTCCCGGGACGATATGGTTTCGCCTGGCCGGGAGATGGATTGGACTGTGAAAAGATGATCAGGGATTCCGTGTGGAACTCAGCGGCGATCTGACCATAGAAAGCCTCGTCTATGTCTGTACTAGATCAGCAATAAGCAGAATATTGTAGCGTACACTTGCTGATGGAACCGCGGACGACGCAGCGGGCGGCAAGATCCATGTCACGTGGCGCGGCGGAACAGGCAGAGACGGTTTTCTTGGGCAGCTCTCGCCGTTTGCTTTTGCTCTCATCTTCGAACCAAATGCCAGCCCAGGACGCCCATGCTGATGTTGACAAAGATAAAGACAGAGACAAGGACAGAGATCATGAATCGGACCGCACACAAAAGCAAAAGCCTTCTGCCACCCAAAAAAGTCAGCTTTTGCTTCTCTCCAGTACCCCATCCTCACCCCCGAGTCTAGCCAAAGACTTGTCCCATGTTCCATGCAAATTCTTTAAAGTCGGTGCCTGCACAGCCGGCTCTTCTTGCCCCTTCTCCCATGTTGTTCCAGAGCCCGGTCAAAAGGAAGCGTGCGCGTGGTTTGTCAAGGGGAACTGCAAGTTCGGCCACAAGTGCGCCCTTGCACACATCCTTCCGGGGCAGAGCATGGCAATGGATAGGAAAAACAAGAAGGCTGCTCAAGCAGCCGCCGCCGCCGCCACCGCCGCAGAGAAAGGCTTGATAGGGCCAAAGGATAGCTCAAAAGATCCCGCTGCAAGGGGCGGCATTGCTCGCAAGCGGGATGGACACTTGACTTCTGCTGTCACTGGACACACCGGCGCTCACGGTAATGGCACCGCGGCTCACGGCGGATCAGGACGAAATGTCCTCCTTACGGGCGGTTCAACCGCACCCACCCGAATTCTTTCGTCTTCTTCAACTTCTACCCAATCCACACGCCCTCCTATCAACATGCCGTTAAAAGCACCTATATCACCCTCCGCCCCAGCCCCTTCGCTCAAAGATACTGATTTCACCTCGTTTGCTCTCGACGAAATGGAAGGCGTAGACCTGCCTGCGCCACAGGGACAGGGTAAAACGGACTATGAGACAAACGAAGAACAGGAGCACGGAAAATCCCCATCTGATACTGCTACAAGTGATCTCGCTGGCGTGGCTGATGTAGGTCAGCCGAGGCGCGAGTCTCAGCCACCCTCGCCAGTCCCTCTCCCGACATCTGCCCCTCGGCCTTCTGCGCCTCTGGCAACCTCAAATTTCGGCCCGATAGGGTCTCCGCCATCGGCCGCGCGGTCGAATGGCTTGCTCGCCTCCCGGAAAGTTGCATCACCAGGCACGTCACCCCGGTCTAATAACGGCGCCAACTTCCTCCATCCGAGCATGAGCCATGGTATACATATAAGTTCGAATCGTAAGGCTATAACTAACAGCACTTATACCAGATATTTCATTATCACCTCCTTCCGCAGGCAACATTGGCCCTCAGTCTTTCTTGCCATCATCCCCTTTCTCCGCACCTGGAGCGCAATCCGTTTTTTTATCCACCTCACTAAGCACACGTGGAGATGCTGGCGCTAGTCTTGGCTTCATGAGTGGTGTATCTGGCAGAGACAATAGTGGGCTGCATGCATTCAATATGGGAGGCATGGCCGCGAGCCTGGGCACGGGGATGGCTTTGCTCGGTGGAAACGGAGATGGCTTCGACGACTTTGCCGTTGGAATATCAAAAACAAGTCGACTGGGACGCATGAATGCTGCAACGGAACAGCCTGTGGGAGATGATGATTTGGAAGGACTCATACCCAGCTCTCTGTCGGATTTATTGACTCCGGAAGAGAGAAGACGGAGGATGTCCCGAAGCGGTCAGCAAAAGCCTCAATTGCAACAGCAAGTGCCCGGCGCTCCCATCCCGACACCACGGCCTCTGGTTTCTGGAGATTCCTCTGCATCACTTGGTCATCGCCATTCGCGTTCCGTGCCTGCAACTTCGTTGTTGGGCGATCTGAAGTCTATATGGTCGGATACCGGTGCTAACCAACAAGGGGTAACAGTGCCCTCGGATCGTAATGAAGTCACTGCACTGCAGTCGTCCAACAACAAACCAGTTCTGAACGGCGGCAGTAACCTTTTAACGGACGACATGGGCTTGAGCATGAGCATGGGATCCTCCTCCAGCTTTGGTGCGCACTTGAACGTCGGTCTGAGCCCAAGCAACGCAAGCGCAGCATTCTTACCTAGCTTGCATCATCACTACCTAAAGGCTAAGCAGCAGGCCCAGGTTGGCTCTGTCAGCACGGGATCAGTGACAGCAACTGGCAACAGAAGTGGCGCAGCTATGGCAAATTTGACAAGAGGCGTACGAACTGCAAGCGGGCCACTTTTCCCCGGTATCGGTGCACCACATAACAATCTGACTCCCGGAAATGTTGGAGTTCACACACACGGAGGCACCATCCACACGTATCGTACTACGCCCTCCCCCTTTGATTTGACACAGCCACAACATCAACACCACAGCGCCGCAAACAGGGGCCCCGGCGCCTTAGGGGTTGGTGCAGGGGTGGAAGACCCATTGGCTAACAATCACTATCTATCGTCGCCAAGTGCCCGTGCTTTGCAAGCTCATGCGCCTGGTCAAAGTCTTCCCCAGGGCCTTGCGGCAGGCTTGTCTAGGATTCATGCACTCCCTCCACTTCCTAGCTTAACATCCCCTAGCACCAGCGTAAATACTGATGTTGGTGGCGGCGGTTCTTATGGCGAATGGAAAGGTTCAGCGTCTCCAGTTCCCAATATCATGGGAGGAACCTACATATCCTCCGTTACAGGGATGCTCAACGGAGACACGCCGCGCATACCATACTCTACCGTCACAAAAGTAGGCCCATCTACAGCTGGTGGAAATGTTCCAAGTCCACCTGGTTTGGCAAGGGGAACCTCGACTGCTGGGCGATATCAACTTGCGTACGGAGAGCCATCAAGGCCAACCGATGATGATGAGCTATTTGCCATGGACGGATAGGCGTCGATGTGTATGATGTGATCTCTTGTTCATTTCTTGAAAATATTCGTTCTACAGTTGGGTATTCTTGCTTACTGCTATTCACTGGTTTAAGATAGACCAGAGAGTAGGGCAACGCTAGAGGCTTGGCCTCCCCAATCTCGCAACCTCAACTCTCGGTGACACCCACTTTAACATCGGACGTTTCTTATTCATGTTCATCTACATATCACTCTACCTTTGGTCTYTAACAAGCCATCTTCATACCAACGAGCGAGCATTTGTGGTTGAGTACGCCCTAGGCAATTCGCCTGATTATTACCCTTGTTTCTTCTATTACGTTGTATTCCCTCATCTCTTTGTTGAAGTAGTAAAATAGCGAATACGTTACGGTACTGTTAGAGGTACATAAAGTATCTTGTCAATGTAAAAACGAAAACAACTTCTATCATTGTGAGGTCTGTGAAGGATAGCCAGAGTAAATGGGCGAATGGAGAGAAGAGGAAAGAAAGGCAAAAAGAGAAGAGGATGTAAAATTGATGCGCGCCCTTCGGCGCAAGAATGTAAGGTACGTCGGGATTTAACAAAACGCTAGGCCTACTGCGGCAAAACGTGAAGGGGCATATTGAGGAATGGGACATGAACTTGAGGGGGGGAAGATGGTAGAGGAAGGGAAGAAAAATGCTGAGAGTTTGATCCCAGAAAAGGCGCTGATAGCTGGCCTGAAATGGATTGATTACGATGCGGCGATAGAAAGGCGGCGAGAACCCACCTGTGTGGTATTCTGCCCATGTTGCGAGGTGAAAGTCGGCGCGGATTGCGATGAGCGAGGCAATGGTCCACCACGATCTGCCCAGATTGAGCTAGAACGACTTCTAGCTGTGTTGTATATGAGACATGGGAAATRGCCTAGGTGTGATGGGCTTACCGTCGTATGCAAGCCGCAGCCTTCAGGCTTGACATGCGCCTACACTTCACTTCTGGCTATCACCCTGAAGGCGATGGTCAAACTGAGCACGTCAACCAGACTCTGGAACAATACCTCCGTATTTTCAGCACCTACCGTAGGGATGGGGCGCAACAAAGGTGAGAAAAACGTGCTGTGGTCAAATATTTCGCCCTGAGGACCTGCTATTTTACCCATCCATCGCATCTAAGCTCTTGTAGGCGAATAATTCGATGACCCAGGTAGAGTTGAGAAGGGGCGATAGTAATAAAGCAAAGAGAGAAAGACAATGAAAGAGCCCTTTAATGTGACCTAATCGAGCTTGTGAGCCGGGAAAAAAAGCTAGACGGAGGACGTACGGTGTTGGGAGCTATAGAATCTCTATCCACTTCAATTACAATTGACGCTTATACTTGGCAACGTTCTCGTCAGCCGTACCATCCCAGCTTGTACCTTCTTCCGCACAGGCTTTCCATGATGCCGACTCTCGTGTAGCGAAAAAGATTTCTGGACGACATCAGCATTTAAAGCAGGTGGCAGCATGCCAGCAGGAGGACCATCGGTGGTTCTAGTGACAGAATTCATGGCTAATCCAATCTTGGTCCTCAACCATATATCAAGAGAATCTGCGACGAAGGGATTGTGGCCCCGTACACGCCATTCGTGATTGAGGGGAAGGGTGAAAATTGGTGATCTATGTCCAATTTGATGACTTTTGCCATGGAGAATTGCATCTTCTCTTCGCTGGCTGTAATTGATGAAAATAAATTTCTTTTTTTGCAATCATTATGACAGTCGCGGATATGATTAGATTTTGCTCGCCTCGGGAACATATCGCATGAAGAAGTGGTAGGCATCGAATAATATGTGGTGGTTGCTACACAAAGACGGCCGCCATTTCGCGGCTCGTACTCGACAAGTTTCGCTGCCGTAGGGACATAATTCCTGCGCTTAAGATCCACCGACTTATGACATTTTCTGGTGAATAGTAATTGCAGACAGGACGCACCCAATCCCGAGGACGGTTGATTAGGAGGAAGCGGCATAGGAACCAGCATGACGAAAGCTTCCTTCCCACCGCTCTCGAGTCTCGCCACCTCATGGAAGCCTTCTTCGACAACAAAACAAACGTTCTGAACGCCCACATTTGTGCAGCGCACGACAATTCAGTCATCTATACCATCACCACTACATTCGGCTTCTGGGGCCGCAAACTCGTCACCATCCTCAAAGATGCCAACCCGCCGCCTGGCGAGTCGCCCATCGTTGGTGCCATCAACTGGAAAGAGCGCTACTTTGAGATACACGCACATCGGAAGATTATCTCCGAAATTAAGAGGACCCAACGGTTTTCCGTTCGAAAGTGAGTGACACAGGGTCCACCACGAGGCTGCATATTAAAATAACGTAAAGCATGATCAATGGATTTGAAAAATGGGATATGACAAGAATGCGCTACTGGAAATGGCCTCCGCAAGGGCAAGAGTACCATGTTTGCTTTGACAAGAACGAGTGGCAGGTGCGACACATTCAATATCGATTCGCCCTGCCATGCTCAAAAACGTCTTAAATCCCAAGGTCTTTGTCGACGACTCGGACGAGAAAGAGATAGTTGGGACTTTCTCTGTCGCCTTTCGTCCTAATCTTATTCGCAAAGAAGAGCCTCTATTGCTCAAGTTATCACGCAAGGCGTTGGAGAACGACGAGGTCTTCCTTATATTACTTTTGATCTACTCAGAGGCCAAAAGGCAAGAGGAATCGGTAAACCTTTGCATCTAGATCAAGTAGCTGAGCGCTGACTCTTGTCTACAGAATTTTGGTCCAACAGCGGGAACGGGAGCTTGGTAGTGTACTATGTTTTGTATGTTGTTGACCATGTATGATATACCCGCAAGAGTGATGTTTAACCAGCGGCCATAACAATGTCTCCTTCCGAGTCTCTGCCTTCGCCAAGTTCAACTACCGCTTTTCGTATCCTAGCGACTTTGTCCCTCATAATGCCGATGGATTCTAGAAAGATTCGCTCTGGTGCATATGGCCCTTCGGATTCCACGTTGACTACGGTGCATACGGATCAGCGCTGAGATGGAATGGAAATATGAATGCACGTACACAAGAAAAAGTCCCTTACTCTACTTAGCTCCACTGAATCGGCAAATTCTATATGCCGCAATACCTCTCGACTAACGCTGTCCTTCCGCAAATTGCCCTCATCAACGGTGACCTCTTTTGTTATCGGATCAACCTGGATTACACCAGGAGAAAAACATGACTGAAATTTGTCAGTAAACTGTGGTGGAATTGGCTTTTTTATGATGATGTGGGGAAGTAATCGATACGAAGCGGTCGCTAAAGTAAAAACTAGTAAGCTGCGGGCCGATTTGATGATGCGAAACCGACAAACCAACTGGACTGAATTTTGCATGATCCCGTCCAGCTCCCTTCACAGCATGCAGCTCTATATGGACTTCCTGTCCTGGCCTCAATTTTGCTAGCACGATGTCTGAATTTATAGGCGCCGGTGGGTTACTTGCAAATACTTCAGCCTGTTCACCGGCAGGTTTCCATGTCAAATGCGATGATTTCAATTCATGATTGATGTACAACTGGCTAGGGTCAGTAGTCCCCTTTGGCGCATGTGGATTACGTTCGCAGGCGAGTTTGAGCTCAAAGACAAGCGTATTTCGGTCCGTAGCCTGCTCATTTTCGTCTACCGCATGATCTATCAGCACGCCTTGAATGAATGGAGTAGACTAACGTTCCCTCATGACCACAAGCGCGGGATCTACGTTCAGAGGAATGAGGCCTATTCGATGGGCCAACACTTCGTCGACAATAACACTTGTATTGTTCCAGAAATATGCCTGTTCTATGCAAACTGTAGGCACCTTAAAAGCTATGAGTTGCAATCCAACTGGCACTGAGAGAAGCGCACCTCGGCTATCATTATACGACGAAAGGCATTGGCTATGGAGGCATCCACCCCGACCAAGTCAAACTCTACTGATCTGTTCGATAGTCGTTGAATTTTGACTTGCAAATTCTACCTTGCGTTGAATGATCAAACGAAGCACAATTCTTCTGATGGACTGAGACGCACTTTTCTAAAATTTCCCAAATTCCACGCATGGTCCTCGTCGGGATAGTGACCTGGAAAATCTGTGCTGGAAACGTCCGTGACTCGCTCGGCGCCTATGCCTACAAGCCTCCGGGAGTCGATTGCTTGAGAAACCATGAAAAGTGCCGTCAAGGCCTAGGATTCGGCATAAAAGACGCTTAGGTAATACTACGGCGCTGACTAACTTGATGCACCACCTGTGAGGGTTTCTGTCGAGGAACGACTGCGCAAATGATGAAGCAAGAAAGGACCAGGCATCGCTTCTTGACTCTGCTCCATCATCATCACCTGCCAATTTTGACCCTCCCCTTCTGCCTCCCTCTGTACCCTCAGCGATCTTCTGGTGTCGATCCCTCTGCACGTTATCGCACCTGCTGGGCCCCGCGCTAGGCGGCTCCCAACGGTGATGGGGCGCAAACGCCTCTCTGGCCCTCCTCCACCAACCTTGAGCAATAACCCAGGATTAGACTCCTGCAGTCATCCCGTGGGGCTAGACTCTTGGGTCGCCCCCCATGCCACCCTCACCCGCAAAGAAAAGGCTACACTCGCCATCGATGCCATTAGCAACGA
>JNHV02000672.1:0-12154 GCA_001691785.3 Amanita brunnescens Koide BX004
TCAATGACGGAAATACCCCAGGCTCTGCGTAAGCGGCGTTGAGAACGCTCGTATTATGGTCAACTTAGTTTTTCAACAACGTCGCGGCTATTTGATGTTTGAGCGACGGCCTCCATTTTATTTTCATCGCGGAAGACTTCGGAGCATTGCCTGCTGCTTTTGCTATCTCGTTGTTCTTTTTCACAAGTTCCCAGAATCCTCTTGGTCGATTGATATTTCAAAAAGCAGAGGCGCTGCAGTTTTACCTGCCAAAGCTTCACAGCAGAAGTCACAGAGATACTTGGGTGCACGCCGTGGTGTGGAAAGATCTGCAGATGCGAAGCTGAGAACGAAAGGTTGCACACGAACAAGAACTCGATGCTCTTTTTTGATTTGTGCCATGGCGCTATACGTTTTGTAAGCGAACTATGTGAGCAGCGCTACCTAAGTCGTCAGTAATAAATAGCTAGATATTCATACGAACATCTGTAGTCACCGAAAAACCACAAAAGACGCCTTTCTGTTTGAACCTTGGATCCCCGTCCTTCAGGTACCTTAGCCTGTAATGCTATGCCATTGGCTGCCCTTGGCCAAATAGGGCACAATACCCGGCACATCGGCATTTGATCCGCCGGACTAGGCTCTACCTACAAGGTGGCCAGAAACAAGGTGGTCTCCACGACTCTTTGATTTGAATATATAAGCTTTCAAAACAACAGGTCCCTTTCATTAACCGCCGCCGCCGCCGCCCCCATGAGCATCGCAGAGGAAAACGTCCCTCAAGCAAGATACCCTTTGTTATCAAGGTCAATTCAAAGGACCGGAAAACCCCCTAACCTCCTTTTGGCAAAGCCCGACTTGAACAGTGACTGCTTCGATGCCAATGTCTTAGGTGTTCACGACTTGGAATTCCATAGGAGATTAGCGATCGGCTCCTCATGGTGTCAGGGAAGCGCAGACCCTCTCGTCAATGATTACAGTCATCCATTTAACTGGCTCAGTGACGTACCTGACTGGGTCCCCATTACGTTCTACTCTTCAGGTTCCAAACCAGCGCCCTTCAAAATGCCGGCCAACGGAAATTTTGCTTCTGGCTCAGACACGTTTCGCCCGGTCCACCGTCCAAGGTCACTGCTAGACATTGCGGTACCGAGTCCAGCTGCTTCGGAGCTGACGCCGGCGCTGCCTCTCCATTTGGGTCCCACCTTTATAATAACAGACTCTTCAACTTCGAGCTCGTTGCACCAGTTACTTGCTGAGACGACCGCCGACGACACTTCGACAGTGCCCAGGCAATCGAAAAGTGATGCAAAACAGCTTGCGGACGACCGCGTTCTAAATCCTTTCTTGCCGCCCGCGCATTCCGACATCATGTTCCCCTCTCTTAGCAGTGTCATTGACAACCTGCTCGACGATAAACCTGCGCTCAAGCTCGAGGTAGATAGCATGGGCTGTACTCTTCTCCCTCCGTCAGAATTTACTTTTGCTCTGGAATCTGACTGTAACTTTCATTACGAATTTTGGGATGCCTTCCACGAGTATGTCTGTTCAATTACACCTGATACAAATGACCGACTGGATTTCTTTGCAGGGCACAGTTTTGCTTGCCGATCAATCTATCTCTCCATCTAGACCCCTCACGCGCACATCTATACGAATTTCACGCTCTCGCAGTACCCCTCGTGACCAAAATCGCCGTTCGCCTGACTTCCGTCTCGGTACCTACACGCTTCACGCGACTCCTACCCAAGATGCCACCGCCAAGCCGCGAACCAAATACCAACATCTCCTCAACCCAAATTTACACAACCTCATACCGAGGCTTCATCCTGAAACCGCCCAAAAACTCAGAAGAACCCGAAGTCATCACACCTGCGAAAGGCATCTACCTCTCACCCAACTGGGAGAGACTCGGAACATCGTCCGGGGCTGCCTCTAAGCTGGACATGTTTGCTTTTTCGCCCGACCGGAATACGGACGTTAAAAATAACACGAACCCCGCGCCCATCAAGCGCGGCTTCACGCTTCGTGCTTGGATACCCGTTCCGACGAGCTTATTTGAGAACAAGGAGACATGCACATTTCGCGTCGACGCGCGCGCATGGGTTGACTCTCCCTATCGCCACAATGATAATGGCCAAAATCCTGCCGTGAGACAGAGGAGGCACAGGTACGATGTGGAGAACGGGCCGAAATGGGAGATTGGCAATTTTTTTGACGAGGATCTGTCCCGAGCTAGTTGCAACGGTGATCAACTTGGGATCATGGAAGCTTCGAGATTCGTGACCGTGTCGCACTTGCAGAAAAATCGGGATATGTCGTGAATTCCAATTACCACAGCGTTCATATTTGAAGCTATGTTATGCACACAACTGGAAAGATAATGCTTATAAAGGGCCCAGCCGCACTGCTCCGTTTCTCGACAATTAGCATATAGATATTATCTAACAATAAATAGTATAACTAACGTCCGTCGTATACCTATCGTTTTACGATGTGAATTATATATCGCTCTCTCCTCCCACCTTAAGCACATGAAGCGCGTAATTGCGCGTAACGGACGGTCCATCATTCGATGTGTTGGGGCTCCGGGGGAGGGAACTCCCCAAACCCAATTCTCGTCGGTGTCCTGAGATCATATACCATATAAGCCTCCATCATAAACCTGTTCAACGATGGATATCAAGCCACGCTCGCTGAGACTGGTGAAAACGTACCGGGTGCCCAATATCCATTCCCTTTTTGACAACGTTGGGTCTGCCTGGATTATTCCCGCGCACCACTTCTTCCGTGTCAATCGCGTGAGTTTGAAACTTTCATCGTGAGCACGTGTATGTGAAAGCCGGGTGAAGAGGCTCACTTTTCGGGCGAAATTACCCATTCTTTGTTGTCCCATTGAAAACCCACATGCGGCACCTTGCCGCAGAGGAACGCATACAAACCATTTATTATCCGGTATCCTCCTTCCATCTCCGCATAGATAGCTTCCACCTCGTTTGGGGGTCCTTTTATGCGATATGTTCTGATATCAACCGCGACTTTGATACCCGATAGCATTTTTTCATTTACATTGATTTGGCCATTGTCTTGGTCAAACCAGTACACGGAGCCTTTGAGAGAGACTGGGTGGTACTGAATATCGCCCGTGTAATAGTCTTTGTCAGTCCCACCGAGGTGAAGCTCAGACCCCTCGCTTGAAAGGTCAAAGGCAAATATCGGCTCCGAAATGACCTTTTCCGAGACGGCATTGAAGAGCAAGGAAGGCTGTTTCAGCACGTCTGATTTGGCAGTGTAGCCCAGGCCGAGCGTGCTGAAAAGAAGGAATGAGTAAGATAGTCCATTCGAGGATAATTGGCCTACCCTCCAAAAAGCCGTTCCCTCGTCAGTGTCGTTACACCCCCGAAGTACTGTTGCATCAACTTCGTCCCAAGAGTCACTGTGTCTCTATGCACATTTCCTGATAACTCAACATTACGATATAAAAATTTGAAGAAACTTGATTTTGTATTATCTGCCGTCGTTGATTTCAATGGATCATATTTCGGACTTATACGATATTTGTGATTGGCCGWATAAACCCAGGAATCGTTCAAACCCGGTTCAACCACGACAAAAAGATGTTGAGGGGGGGTGCCCACGCTGATCTGTGCCAACCACGTTTGACGTTGCCTGACGAGCTCTACAGTGACTGGAGAACTTGGTGCCTCGCGGAGCGGCCTATTGAGATTGATATTTTCGACTTTGGGTGTTGGCTTTTTTCTATTTGGCTTGATATTTTCGACTTTGGGTGTTGGCTTTTTTTTATTTGGCTTTTGTTTATTCCCGTGAAAAAACTTGACAAAAAGGCGTTAATATCCAAGTACACGGCAGAAGAAAAAGTCCACGAACATCTTGAAAGCCCCTTTCCACGAGGCCCTGTTCAAGGAAAGTCGTATTCTGATAATCTTCGAGGGCCGTCGAAGACCAAGGATCCAAGTCACCCTGGTAATCGGGATCGGGCGAACGCTGTCCGTCCGCCGGCGACGTGAAAGCGCTGTGAGCAGCTAAAAGTTGATGGAATTGAATAATGATAAAAATTGCAACGATAATTGTCGTAAAAAGCGTCAGCAACAGCGCGTTCGACATGAGGCGCGGAGCGACAATGTACTAGGAGGTACTAGGCAGCGAATGATGATATCGACCGTTACCGTTGTTACAGCATGCAGTGCATCAGATGACGACATATAGCGCCGAGATGGATGATCCGCTTGTATTCCGTCTAGCAACCGCCGCTGCCCGGTGACCGAGCTACGATAGAGGCAGCCATATTCAACGTTCAACAAGGCAATAGGAGAGTAGAAAAGCGCATATCGAAGTCTGGTTCTACCACTGGCATCCGTTACAGTTTGGACATGCCAGCGGAGTTTCGCCATATGCATGTTGGAACCTTGAAGTGGCCGCCTATATAACAATAATGAGTGATATGCTCATCGCCAGGCCGAAGTAGAGGTGGAGTGAAGGAGTTCCAAGTTGAAGACCGGTCAGCGTTTCAGCGAAAACGTTTACGTCACATTGCATCTGSACTAAACTCTGCGAGTGATACTAGTAAAATAATCAAGAGTTAGGTATAACGTCTATGCAATCATGTATCGTATATCTATCAGTCAGTCTATCAAGTCGTGGCAGCTCACCGGCAACGGCCCACGCGTGCGCCCTTTCAAACCACTGTGCGAACCATTCACACCGTGCCGACCATTCATATTAATTGCAGCGTTGTCCGTTGCAGAGAAACCAGGATATGTCTCCAATTACCACCACACAGCGTTCGTATTTGAAGTTGTGCTATACACACAACTGGAAAGATAATGCCTATAAAGGTCCACGCAGTTGGGCACATTGCTCCGTTTCTCAACAATTGGCATATAGCTATTGGCTAATAATAGATAGTATGACTAACGTCCATCGTATACCTATTGTTTTATTACAATGTGAATTATATATGGCTCTTTTCCCACCTTATTTAGCACATTAAGCGCGTAGTTGCACGTAACGGACGGTCCGTCATTCGATGCGTTTGGGCTCTCAGGGAGGGAACTCCCCAAACCCAATTCTCGTCGGTGTCCTGAGATCATATACCGTATAGACGCCCATCATAAACCTATTAAACAATGGATATCAACCCACGCTGGCTGACGACTGGCGAAAACGTACCGGGTGCCCAATACCCATTCCCTTCTTGACAATGTTGGGTCTGCCTGGATTATCCCCGCGCACCACATCGTCCCCACCAATTGCGAGAGTTTGAAACTTTCATCGTGAGCACGATACGTGAAAGCTGGATGAAAAGGCTCACTTGTCGGGCGAAATTGTCCATTCTCTGTCGCCCCATTGAAAACCCACACGCGGCAGCTTGTCGCAGAGGCACACATACAAATCACCCCTCTTCTGGTAATCTGCTTCCATCGCCTTATAGATAGCTTCCACCTCGTTTGGGGGTCCATTTATGCGATATGTTCTGATATCAACCGCGACTTTGATATTCTTTAGCCGATTTTCATTCACATTGATCTGGCCATCTGCTTGGTCGAACCAGTACATGGAGCCTTCGAGAGAGGCCGGGTGGTACTGAATATCGCCCTTGTAATAGTCTTTGTTAGCCCCACCGAGGTGAAGCTCAGACCCCTCGTTTGAAAGGTCAAAGGCAAATATCGGCTCCGAAATGACCTTTTCCGAGACGGCATTGAAAAGCAAAGAAGGCTGTTTCAGCACATCTGACTTGGCAGCGTAGCCCAGGCCGAGAGTGCTGAAAAGAAGGAATGAATAAAATAGTCTATTTGAGGATGACTGGCCTACCCTCCGAAAAACCCTTCATTCGCCACTTGCGTCGTACTCCAGAAGTAGTGCATCGACACAACTTCTGTCCCAAGAGTCACTGCGTCTCTTTGCGCTTTTCCTGATATTTTAACATTACGATATGAAAATTTGAAGGAACTTGATTTTGTATTGACTGCCGTCCTTGATCTCGTTGGATCGAATTCCGGACTTAAACGATGTTCGTGATTGGCCGTATAAACCCAGGAATCGTTCAAACCCGGTTCAACCACGACAAGAAGATGTTGAGGGGGGGTGCCCACGCTGATCGGGGCCAGCCACGTTTCACGTTGACTGATGAGCTTTACAGTGACTGGAGAACTTGGTCTCTCGCGGAGCGGTCTATTGAGATTGGTATTTTCGACTATGGATGTTGGGTTTTTTTCATTTGGCTGTTTTTTATTCCCGTGAAAGAACTTGACAAAAAGGCCGTTGATATCCAAGTACACAATAAAAGAAAGAAAGAAATACACGAACATCTTTAAAGCCCCTTTTTACGAGACCATATTCAAGGAAAGTCGTATTCTGATAATCTTCGAGGGCCGTCGAAGGCCAAGGATCCAAGTCACCCTGGTAATCGGGATCGGGCCAACGTTGTCCGTCCGCCGGCGATGTGAAAGCGCTTTGAGCAGCTAACAGCCCATGGAATTGAATAATGATAAAAACTACAATGACGAGTGTCGAAAAAAGCGTCAGCAACAGCACGTTCGACATGAGGCGCGGAGCGACAATGCACTAGGTAGCGAATGGAATGGTTCTGAACCCCAATGCCTGTCCTACGGATTATGATGATATCAATCGTTACCGTTGTTACAGCATGCAGTGCATCGGGTGACGACATATAGCGCCGAGATGGATGATCCGAGATGATCCGCTCTACTGGGTATTCCGAGTCCGTCTAGCAACCGCTGCTGCCCAGCGACCGAGGCTACGATGAAGGCAGCCATATTCAACGCTCAACAGTGCAATAGGAGAGTAGAGGAGCGCATATCGAAGTCTTGGTTCCACCATCCGTTACAAGAGCGTCAAGTTTGGACATGCCCGAAGCGCCTGATATCTACACGTTTCGTGATTCCCACTTTCCTTAGCGGAGTTCACCCTAGTTACCGTTTGTTCGGAGTTCCTTGAAGTGGCCGCCAATATGGCAACGGAGAGTGGTATGCTCATCGCCAGGCCGAAGTAGAGGTGGAGCGAGAAAGTTCCAAGATGAAGCTGGAAGCTTGAAGACCGGTCAGCGTTTCAGCGAAAACGTTTCGAACCATTCTTCGCACGTCAACGTATATGAGCCAAACTCTCTAATAATAGTCAGCGATACTAGTAAACTAATCAAAAGTACGTAGGTATAACGTCTATGCAATCATGTATCATATATCTATCAGTCAGTCTATCAAGTCGTGGCACCTCACCGGCAGCAGCCCACGCGTGCACCCTTTTAAACCGCCATGCGAACCATTCGCACCGTGCCTACCACCATTCATATTAATCGCAGCGTTGTTGTCCACCTCGCCCGCGCGCCTCCACACCCCCTTTTCGTCCTTCTTCCGGACTGTGAAACAGGCAATACCGAGGTACTCGGTTACATCCCTGATCACTCTATAGCAAAACCCGGCATATACAAATGTCGAGGCGAGAAGCGCAATATAGACGAAGACAGCCGTGCGGGGCGTGTTGTATTGGATCACGGGGTGGCTATATGCGCAACGAAAGTCTTCAGAGTTTGCTCAATAGAGAAAGTAGAAGGAAACGCACATTCCAAACAATGTTGGTAGAGAAGCATCTGCGACTCCTACCAAGGTGACCAGCCAGAGGTTGTCCCACATGGGGAAAGGCATCTTGGTTACGTGGCTCAAGATCATTCTGCCTACTTGGTGCGCGAACTGGAGGCCCCAAGCGCAGATGAAGGGGAGGAAGAGCGGAGAATGAAGGAGGGAGGGCGAAGCTGATGCGGATTGGGAGAGCCAAAGGAGGTGGGCGCATGGCGGGAAGAGGAAAGGAAGAAGCAGAAGGAGCGGATGGAGGGTCGGTTCGTGCGTTTCTTTGGCGCGTGAATTGGGGGCGCGCCGAGATTTGCGAACATTGTGGTATGATGTGATGATGTTGAAGCCTAGTCCCAAGGCTCCGACAATCATGAAAACAACGTTGAGCGGAAGGTCGTGGAGGGGCGTGGCGATGAACGGAACATGAACTTTGGGGGGAAGATGGTATAGAAAGGGGAGGAAAGCGCCGAGAGGCTGGTCCCAGAAGGCAGGTCCGAATGTGCCGGTGAAAATATAGATAAGGATAATCATGATTATGCCCTCGACGGGGCCAGAGAAGATGCCGAGGTATAGTTGGCCTGAAATAACTGAATAACGATTGGAGATAGAGGGGTGGAGCGTACCGGTATGGTATTCTTCCCAGGTTGTAAGGTAAAAGTTGGCATGGGTTGCAATAAGGGAGGCGACGGTCCACCATGATCTGCCCAGATTGAGCGCATATGAGGCCAGAATGACCTCCAGCTATGTTATATGAGTGAGACATGGGAAGCAGGTCCAGGTGGCATGAGCTTACTGTCGTATTCAAAGCGTCGCAGCCTGCAAATTGGCGGCGTTAGCCAGGACGTATACAACAAAGGCAAGAAA
This sequence comes from Amanita brunnescens Koide BX004, assembly GCA_001691785.3. Taxonomy (NCBI): domain Eukaryota; kingdom Fungi; phylum Basidiomycota; class Agaricomycetes; order Agaricales; family Amanitaceae; genus Amanita; species Amanita brunnescens. The sequence goes on from JNHV02000672.1 coordinate 8,451, forward strand.
ACGCGCCGTGGTCAAACATTTCGCCCAGGGGGCCTGCCATGTCCGTCCGTCGTGCCTGCTTTCTTTACCTCGGTCAGTTCAGTGTTCACGGGAGACATGCGATATCGTACCCATCGATCGCATCTAAACTCTGATAGGCAAACAGCCCAACAGCCCAGGTGAAGTAGAGCCAGTTGGGTGGGGGCGATGGTGCCCCGTGTTTTTGGGTGAGGTATTCCGGGTCGTAATAGAGCAAAGAGATAAAATTGAGAAAGACGATGGAAAGGCCTGTTAGTGTAATCTGATCGCAGCGGTCAGGCGTGAACGAAAGTTGAGAGAGCGACGTACGGTGTTGGGTGCGACGTAGCGGGGCCAGAAGGTGATGAGCCAATTCCAGTAGTAGCTGAGGACATAGCGGGACAACAGGGACTTGTCTACACCTTTGTACGAGTATTTCTCGAGGTTTTCGAGGAACTGCGGTGGTATGTGTCCCATTAACCCCGTCGCTCGCAGCCAACGGACTGGCGAGAAATTACGCGCGTACGTGGGAGCAATTGCCCCTGAGCGACTGATGCCACTTGGCACATGCTTCAGCCACGACCAAGCGCGCACTCGTAGACTCGTAACTCCACAATTCAATTGATACACCAACTCTGACTGAAAAATGCTCTTGTTGACAAAACCACAGTCCCCTCCGCAGTCGAAGTAGCCAAGCACGCGAAGACGGCGTGCAAGAAAGCTATCAATAACATCGTTCGCGCAGGCAGATCTCCAGCGCAATCTTGGCAAAGAGGCTATTCCAGAAGTAGGCGGCTTCGATGGCATGTAACTGACAAAAGCATCAAGGGCACCGACAAGCCATCAGCATATCATAATACTCTCCTTGCCCGCTGAGTCCCATCCAAGTGTAACGCCACCACCTGTCAACCAAAACATCAGTACAACGCGGCCAGCTCAAATACTTCAAAGTTTCAATCCGGAACTTTTGCCATCCAGTACGGAGACGGGTCGATGGCGCAGGGAAATATCTAGTACAGCGAATATCTCAGGCGTGAAAGCTACGACTGCGACGAATATGTCCAAGACATCAATTGACGGATAAGCGATCATATACCTCCTCGATCCGTTTTCGATGAAACAAACGGGCTGTATGCGTTTCCATGCGATGCTGTGCCAGAGATGAGCTTTACGTGGGGAATAGTGGTGATCAGCTCGGACAAGTAGGTCATCTCTACATCTTGTTCCGATCAAAGTACACGGATGCTGAAGGGAGCTATGCAGTTTCAATTTTGGTGAAGAATGGGAAGGGAGCTCAATGTGCGTTGCGGCGCTCACAGGGGTGGATTTGGGATTGGGAAAAACCGTCTTGATAGGTAAGTGGATGGTCGATGTTGGATGGTGTTCGATGGTGTTGCTGATATGTGTTGCCAGTTTTATGAAAAATGTGATACGGTGTTTCGATACGTGCATAGTACCTCCATATAAACAAGTGTTAATTATTATCCTTCGTTCTCGATAGTATGTACTATCGAGGAATGTTCAATCAACAAAGATAACATACAACTCTACGAGATTTGTAATGCATTACAACAAGCAACAATTTATTATACGTGCCAAAACACATCGGACTGAGCCCAGCCTACACATCATACCATTTTCTACTTATATCTCCTCCTTTTGGCCTTCGGGGATGAGGGTCCCGGATCTGGCTTGCGGGGTGACCGCCGGAGTCCAAGAACAGGCATTTCGACAGCCTTGCCTTTGCCCTTGTCCAGTGATCGCGCAGAAAGAGCTGCTGAGAAGGCATGTAGGACCAATTTTGCATCTCTCAGTTATCGGCATCACTCACCTGAACTTTCCCCAGCATCAGACTCTCCAACTTGAACTTCTCCTTCGGCTGGTTGGTCCCCGGTTCCTGAGCGACTGCCAGTGACTCCTAACAATGGATGCGTGTTTAAACTTCAATCAATACACTGTCGTAGCTCACGGAAGATAATCACATCGTTCTCTTCGCTATCATTCGCCTTGTGTTCATCATCACCATCAGCTTCAGCTTCTGAACCGTCCTCAGCCTGTGCAAATCGCCCCAATGTCCTGATCAGAGACAGAAATTGAAATGGAACATAGCTTACAATGTATTTTGCCAGGATTTCCTGCTCCGCATCATTGAGTGTGTGCTGGCCATTCATGAAGGTGTAGGAATAGATGTCCAGTTCTTCCCAGCCCTTGGGAAGGATTGTGCTCCGGTTGCACAAAGCCCGGGCACTCTCTTCCGAGGGGGTAATGAGTATCAAACGCCAATTGCGCTCTCGACGAAACTTCACAGGGAGACCATCACGGATGGCACCTAGCCCTGCTACTTTCACATCATGTCGTGAAGAGACAGTTGCCTGAATGAGAACAATGTCGGAATCAGTACAGATAATGCCATTGATGCTGGTGAACGATGTGGATGTTGATCGCCAATAGAATGGTAGTGTATATTTATTCGCTTCGCTTAGGCCAGTTGTACCATTGAGAGGATGCGTGACAGCACATACGGGAATAGTAAGGGTTTCTGTAGTGTTATCGGCAGGGACGCATGTAAATTGTGTGGCAAAGGTGGACACCAGTTGAATGTGTACGAATTTTTCAAACATCCGGCTTGCAGGCTCCTTGGTCCAGGGGTGTGATGAAATCCGGGTGAAAAACAGTGACTGTTGGGCAGCGTCGAACCTCGCAACCGCAAGAGCGATGATGCCATTGAGATGCTTTGTCGGAACCTGTGCTTTGACCATCCCTCTTGAGTGTTCCTCTGGTCGCACAGCAAAGAGAAGGTGTGACACATCATCCGAGTCGAACTGAGCAACCAGCCTGAAGAGCCGGTGGGGGTCCGCGGCGAACTCAGCTGCGGCAATTGAAACACTGCGCATATGCTCGTCAACTTTCAGGTCGCCTCGAACCAGATTTATGCATGTGCGCGCAGAAGGACCCCATGTCCGGTAATATGACAGGAGTTCATCAATGTCAAGATGGAGTAGTTGACTGATTGACAAAACCAGGGTCAGCAACTGAGCTGAAAGCACGTATCGTGTACTCACCCCAGTACCTCCAACTCATTAGCAGGGAACCAGTCCATCACATAATGCCTTGCCCCCCGCTGCTTACTCCATTCATACCACCTGGATCGGTTCGGCGAGGTTGCCTGCATAATCCAGACATCCTTTCGCGGTGCGGCCAAAAACGCGCTACATGGCTGCCCGATGAATTCACCCGAGTTTGTGAGGGCCCAAGTTCCAGGAGGGAGAATCAAGGCGGATTCAGCCGTGGTATCATGCTGCGAAGCACCGGTCTCAGTGAAGAGAAAGAACTTGTCGTCAAACACTTGAAAAGCAGTGGGTAAGCCTTCGCTGAGGCGGCGGAACAGGACATAGAAGAGGAAGGTAGTTTTGCCTTGGATATAGGTTAAATCACGCAATCCAACACTAGAAAGACTAGCACGCACCATTGCCAGGTTGGCCTGTGACGACAGCGCCCCCTAGATTCCAATCTTGGAATGTGTCAAATGCAGTGTCGTACTCCTCGCGAACCAGGAGAACGTCTTCGTGATAGCCCATGTAAGCCAGTCTCAGTTTCGCAATCACAGMGGATGGAATGTACTTGAGGACTGTTCCATTGGAATCAGCTGGAGCATCATGAAAGATTGAATCCAGAGGCTTCTTCCAAAGAGCGGTGTACACCGTCTG
>JNHV02000673.1:0-12083 GCA_001691785.3 Amanita brunnescens Koide BX004
TCTATTTCGCTCAGCCGCTGATTCCGAACTTTAAAACAAGGCATTTCTGGCAGYTTGCTTTTCGAGCTGCAGCCTCGTCTCAACCACTTACTGTGAGGAAATGGATCCCGAGACAATAATCCTGGCGGAAATTCTACCCGAAAGCTGTGCGATGAACCTATTGCTCTTTAAACGTTGGACAATGGCCTGTGCTTCGACGGCTTTCCGTGGGCTGTCGGACAAGTCTGCAGGCGTTTTGGGCCACGTTGTCAACAGACCTTGCCTAGACCTCTTATGTGGGTCACCTTTCCCCGTGATATGGAATGACCTTACAACAGGTATTATTAATATCGCATTAGTAATTGTATTGAAATGACATTCGTGCATATGGGAATCTCTCGTGGCGGAAGTCCTGCCATTTGTCAGCTGTCACCGTCTGATATGTCAGCTTGGGATTGGGGGTCTTTATATCAGGCTGCAGTTATGATCTATCGACTACACAAATCGACGCCCTGGTCTCATAGCAGCCATGGCTGATCTTGTAACAACAACCATTAACTACAGCGTTCCACCCGCAGACGGTGCCCGCCCATTTCAGTCGACGGTCAATCTGGACCCTGTTACCGGCGAACGCGAGAGGAACTACGCGCATCAGGCCCACGAAATGCAAGTGGAGAACATACGCGGAAAAGAAGACTCCGTCAGCCTCGATACTGCTGGTTTTCAGTTCTATACCATTCCCTCTAAATACAAAGGAGAGTATCTCGACGACGAAGAAGTCAAGAGAGAGTATTATCCGGACAGCGAAGAACTCATAAAGGAGCTTACGGGGGCTAGTAAAGTCGTCATCTTTGATCACAGTACGTATATTAAGAACCCTCCTAGTGTGTACCATATACTTAACTTAATGATCAGCCATTCGTCGTCACAAGCCTGGTCAGATTGATGGTCCCAACAAGCGACAACCGGTCCAGCAGGCTCATGTCGACCAAAGTGCTGCGGCCTCTATTGCCCGCGTCCATCGTCACCTTCCTCCCGGCGAAGTACCAGCGCTTTTGGAACGTCGTTTTCGGATAATCAACCTCTGGAGACCCATATCCGTTCCAGCATTGGAGTGGCCGCTAGCGCTCTGCGATTTTAGGAGCGTTGACGACAAGAATGACATATTCCCCGTCACACTTATCTATCCGGACCGCGAAGGCGATACGTATTCCGTCAAACATAACCCAAATCACAAGTGGAAATACGTTCGTGGCATGACTCCTGATGATCTTGTGCTCATTAAATGGTGCGTTGATCAGGGTTCATAAGTAGGCTAGTCGGTCATACGGATATTTATTATAGCTTTGATTCCATTCAAGATACAAGTGTTGCYAAATTTACACCGCATACTGCGTTCCAAGATCCCACCACTCCCAAGGGTGCGCCACATCGGCAATCTATAGAAATTCGCTCCCTAGTATTTTACAATTGATTGGCTTCGAGCGCGGCACTGTGCTTGTCCTGTATCTGACAAAATGGAATAATTAGATTCTGCCGAGATTGTTCTGTGCTGCGCTTGAACGAACGTATGTGAAATTCTATGATTGATGACAACGCCCGTACATCGATATTACACAAGCTAATTCCCGAGATGTACTATCTAACATAAGCACTTGCGAGCCACGTTGACAAATTTGATGATAGAAAGAGCCAATGCCATATTAGAGTGTCAATTTGTCAGAACCACTGCGTGTGCCATTGTCAATACATGAGTGATCGAATGAGTGTATATGAAATTTTGTTGCGGCGGAAGTCCGATTCCGTTTGTCAGCGCTAGTCAGCTTTCAAGCGCGTCGTCATTCTTCATCACCAATCCCGTCGGCTGATATGTCAACTACTTCCTTCAAGGTTCGGAACTTGAGAGATATGGCCGTAATCTTCCGGGCGGAGAGCAAGAGGGACAGCGGTTTGGCAAGGATGAGTGGCAGAGCCACGCGTTACCCAGAAACGGGGGCGCGTTTCAGACTGGTTCCCGGACGGTGGACGGATGGCACCAAGCAGGAAGAGTTGCGTACGCTGACACGTTTTCGAGAGACGTGTAAACAATGCAATGGCGGAGACGGGCCTAATAAAGGGGCCTGAGTGCAGGTAGCAGTAAGAGCGGGACTGGTAGGGCGGAGTGACTCGGACATGCTGTTGAGAGTGCATGCTCTGCAATCCTGCAACCGTGACCATTCATCACTGATACTAGTGATATCACTCGCTACTCCAAAAATAGCAATGGGATCTTGATCCTCGACAGCAAACATGTCGCTTTTGGGCTTGATATATATACTTGATCATTGCGTAATCTTCATGACAGTGGATAGCCATTCCCTCTGCCGCCTTCGAGATTATACTTCTTTAGCCTTCCGTGCGTCGGTAAAGAATTGGAAAATCACGCATCAGGAGGATGTTGATTCGAAACAAGATGAATTTGAATGTAGCGAGTGTATAGACTATCTATCCACGGGCCCAAAACGCATTCAAGTGCATCTTATATCATCTGCAAGAAAAATGAAAACCTGCCACCCCACTTCCAGCCTCTCTCTCACTGAGCTCGACCTCCACATCCTTGCTGAACAAGCCAATGTCCTTGCCATAATCTGGGAATGAGACAGTATGCACATTCCCCGAACTGCACGCAGTGATGAGGTGGAGGGAATCTGTTGGGTTAAATGATGCAATGTAGTCTAGGTCCAAATGTCGCGCTTTGTAGAGCGATGCTAGAATAATAATAATAGTCGTAGTCATGATTGCCAAAGGGGAAATCGCGAGAATTAGTCTGTACCGAGGGATTTGGCCCCAGACAATGGCATGGACGTATGTTCTTGATGGAAATGATTGGGGTAGAAGCCCACAATCCGGGCAAGCCTTAGGCGAAGCGATSGCAAACAGACCGGAGCGACCAACCTGGCAGTAACTATTTTAATATTACTATAGATGTTGTAGGAACAGGACACACCGCTGCTCCATATTCGAAAACGCCCCGAATGTAATCAGCCTTAGTACCATCAAGATTATTAACAGGTCAATGATCAGTTGGAGCTATGGCGTAATGTGTACTTACCATTACCTTTCCCGCAAGTTCGTCGTATTGAGAGTCCTGCGTGTCATCTGGGATGAACGAGGGAATGACATCCGCAATATTGTTCTGCCACATTGTTTGTGCATTGACAAAGTTGTACATCAAAACTGATAATCCATGTTGTATTAAAGTTGATGAAGTTAAAGGAATGTCGGGTAATTTTTGAGTCATGGGTTTAAGCGCAACAAATCCGTCACGAACGTACGTCACGTTGACGTTAAGCCATYGCGGTCTCATTGTGCAGTTTTGATTCAGGCCGCCGATACCATCACTATACGTGGATACAGCTATGTTAAGTCACTTTGGTGAGTACAATCATCGGACTAAGCAACGGGATGGACGTCATACTGATGACATTGTCTGCGTTGCTTATTGGGCAGATAGTAAAGGCGAGAGACGGACCGCCGAGCGTAAAAAAAGATGCAAAAGGTGAAGGAATACCTGATACATGTTCAGTAGAAAGCAAAGATCCAAACGAAAAATGGGCGGTACTTCCGGAAGTGCATTTGCAACACAAAGAAACTTCAGTGATTCCACCGCCCGAAGTCTGGTTTATGCGAATATCTGGATGCGAACTAGGCATCGCTTTGCAGTTAACTTCTGCTGTAAGTCCCTGTTGGATAGCTTCTACCCTTGTCCAATTATCAAATGGGGGCATGATTGGTAGAATACCTCCTGGACGGGAATCGTTTAGAGCGAAAGTTCTATGAACATGTTGCCTAATCTTACGGGAGGTTCCGTTGAGAACGTAACCTTGAAAAGAGAGATATTGTGACATGTTAGTCCCTTCTGCTGCTGCGGCATAACCGCTGCCCCGCGCCGCTGCCCAATCGTCATCRCCTATAAAGCTAAGATCTCTCAGTAGCACTTCGGTATAGTTGAGGTCTTGAAATGATGTCTCATATGGTATGTCCATTGCTCTCGGCGTAAGTATTGTTGTCCAGCTTTGCCAATTCAATCAGAAAGGTCAGATAGACGAAAGAACACCTTACGCTGCTGTTTGAACCGTGAACAGAAGAAAAGAAAGGAATGATATAATTGACCACTGGACACGRCCTTTACGAAGGTCAAGTAAAGTGCCCCCGGAGCCAACAGTGATTCTAGCATGGAGAGAATATAATGTCAAGTGTCTTGAACCTGGACTCCCCAATGATACAACTGTAGCCAATCGAATGGCCTCTGAGAATGCCCTATTCGGTTCATCAGCAATCAACGACTGGAGATTGTAAGTCAGGAACCTACTTGGTGCTTAATAGCGACAGCAAAGACCCGACCAGTGTAATTGCTGTGCTGGAACCTTGAGGATACTGTACGTAGAGGGTTCCCAGGTGCCTCGGAACGATCGGATATGCGGTACATTCAGTCCGTATGATAAACGCTATCAGCATGACCAACACGATTAACTGCCATGAACATGCTATAATTGGTCGGACGAAAACCTGCGGTGAACGATTCCTGTGCTTCTCGCGATGGGTTTGGCTGAGGAGAACATTGATGAATATATTAACTCGAAAAGACCTGAAGTCACATACAAATTATCTTCAGAATAGTAATCAAAACTTCGCCTGGATGACAAGCTTGCATTGTATGCTTCAGAGACGATAACGTTATTTATCGTTGGCCCTTCCCCCTCTGATAGATTGAGAAGCGTTGTAGAATCACGCACATCCCCATCGTTTTCCGGCTCGCGGACGACGTTCAAGTTGTTACAGTTGTGTAAGTCATGTTCCATCATAAGGGGCTTCGAGTGTGGGAGGAAAGCATGTATGGAGGACGGGAGAGTGAGTCCAGGATTATCTAGTACGTTTCGTTTTAGCAGGGAAGATACAGCAATCTGGCCCCTACAGAGAAGCTGCACTTGTAATGCGCCGTTTTGTTACGTTTGTCTACTAGTGCAGAATCAGTGGGTGCACAGCGTGGCACCCGGGGGTGCCGTTATAACACCACCTCCGAGTCCGAGTCACTGGGTCCGGTTCCAGCACAAGGCAAATATGTCTGCACTACTTCCACGTCTCTCATGCCCAAGGTGGTGAATATTCAACGTTGGTTGTGAGCGTGATCTAGTACTTACAAGAGCGATGTTGAAATTCCTAATAGGGCTGCAACGGGCAGGAGCCTGAATTCCGAGTCCGAGGAGTCGGCGAGGACGACTGAAATCGGTAGCTCTGTATGATTGATGGCCGAGATCTTCTGAACTTCTGAATAAACCAATATCTAAGCTCATTGTCAGTGTAATTTGCATTTAATTTGCATGCAACCGTAATGAAACGAAGGTCTCGATTTTAAGAGGTGCCAAACGATGGTGTTCCTGCGGCAGTAAAGYCGTATTACACTCGGAAGCGCCGACTGCGTCGGCAATAACCTTGCTTGATTCTTGATCCTTCGAGGTTGTAGTCGAATTCCCACGATAAGCATCCATGCGCACGTCATATGCCAGATGGCTTCAGGCAGTTTGTATGAGGCAGAATGTTTGTTTTTCAATTCTCCACAGTCTCTTTCACATTCGCTACTGCCTTATCATTTTCAACCACCTCTCACCTCCATCGTAACTACCATACAAACGGAAAAGGGGTGGGGTCAATGGGGCCCCCGGGTGTGTACAAAGAAGGCAATATTTGTACCTATGTACGATTGACCACCGATCAGGCTGCGGAATTCGAAAAGACGAAACCCTTGCTTTTCAAGCAAGGTAATCAGCAGTTATTGCCTTCATCGGAGAATCAGCATTGCACAGTGCCACGTGTTCAAGCTTCAAGCTCGGCGCTCGCCAGATCTCTGTCCTCGATACTGGCTCTCGTGCTCCTTCGACTTCCTCTCGAAGCAACTGGATTTTGCAACACGTTATCGCAGAATTTATTTTCTGATCTTATCAGACTACAGGGAAAAAACAACCGAGACAAGCCGATRACACTACTAGGTTAAGTTCTACCAATGTCCTTTAGCATTGGGGGTTTACTCTCATTGAGCAGTGCGGCTTGCCGCGCTTCTTGTGACTGTCATCGTCACCATCACATCGCAACTCTATCGCTCTCACTGTTTCATGCAATAGGCCGCGAACCGGATTATTTAGAGCTCAACAAACAGTTAACCGTTGATTTTATAAACGCCTCTTATGTCGTTAACATGGTCCCGCCTTTCTTAAMACCGTATGGCTTGCACAATTACCCCATGTAGATGAATGCTGATATAATTTCAAGGTCATTAAACCCTTCTTGAATGTAAGGAAGGGCGTGAAATGCGGAACGAGGCACTTAGGTCCTTAGTGAAGGAACGTGAGGCACAAGAAGCGCAATATGGAAAGGATTGGGCAGAGAGACCGGTCAGTACACCACATCCTTTCCTGGTGATTGCTCTTACTCTTTCGTATGCAGAATGATGTGGCTGGTCGAGATTTCGAAAGGGCAGGAACGGTGTTTAGAAGAGATAACAATGTTTATACTTTTCATCAACTTCGCGGCTATCCACATGACGACGATGGCACGTACACTTGTCTTTACTGATAAGAGTTTTGCTCATTCCCTCTCAGACCGTTACACATTCGCTATAAAATGTGACGATCCCTGCTGAGTCAGGCCGCCATGTAAGACTGCTCAAGTGGGGCGGATAGTCCAACGGTTGCGCTGGTGCAATTCCAGCGTGTTCCATGTTGAGCAAGTCGTTACATACAACTTGGCAGCTTATCAAGATTATGTTCAGCCTTTACGTGAGGAAATTGAATCAGTACTCCAGGAGCAAAGCTTCAGTCGCAAAGATGACCAAACTGGACAGCTTTATTGAAGAAACGATGCGATTATCGCCAATTGCGGCATGTAGTACTCAAGTTGGTATTCCTACGTAACCTGCAGTTTCTCGTGACANGCAGAACGATAAAGGACTTCACTTTCTTTGATGGAATGACAATCCCTGCGGGCAACCTCTTATCTGTGGCTATTCCATGTATCCATACTGACCCGGTAAAGATGTTTCGTCGTTATCCAAACTTTGTTTCACGTGTATATGCGTACAGGACAATTACGTCAACCCTGAAACCTTCGACATGAAAAGATGCGAGGGAAAGGGCTGACGAATACATCTATCGTAGCCCTGGCCGATTCTTTGTGGTCAATGTGATCAARGCAATTCTTGCTCACATCCTGCTGAACTATGACATTAAGATGGCCAACGGTGGTGGACGCCCTGAATATGGTTTGGGTGGGCCTCTTTGCCTAATACCAAGGCCGAGGTATTGTTTAGGAAGCGAGCTTGAAAATTTTTTTGGCACACTGCGGACTGCCAGTTATAACAATCGTTGGCACTCGATTTTGCTGTGTCTCATCTTTAATAAAGTCGTACACATCAAACCGAATACCATTATGTTTTTGACGTTCTGTACTATCCTAGCGTGGAACTCTTCCAGCGCACACAGCGCTTCGTGGGCCACTATTCAGGACCAGTCTGAAACGCCCCTTTGTCGAGGCTATGGTTTCTCGGTAACGCGCGCCTSGCGTTTCCTTTGCCACTCATTCTCGCTCCAAGGTCAACATATTAATCCGGGAGTCGGGAATAGCTCACCTGTCCTCAACTAGGACTGACCTGCTGCGGAGACTCGGAAGCACGTCACGGGTTAGGTAACTGGTTGATGAGAGAGCGCCAAGAAACGCCTAAATGGTGGTTGAACGGATCCGATCAGGCTTTTGCTGCGCATCACTTCAAACTCGCCTTGAACCCCGACGAAACCAGGGATAGTTCAAGTTACTACGACGGGTATACCGTTTGTTTGCCCTTCCTTGGGATGTGCGCATCCTTTCCAAGCACAGTTTCTAGCGAAGGCTGGATTCATGCAAGCAATCTGGCGAGCCGCAACACTGTAAGTTGCAAGTGTCTTTTTCGGAGAGTCGTATTCAATCAACACTGCCACCGGCATCAAACTGATTCCGAAGGCTGGCCTTTATGGTCTTAGTAACGTATAAATACTGAACGGTAGCGGTCTGCCTTTCGTYCCTAGAGCTGCGCTCTATCTTCCCCTAAGGTGCTGGTCACCCAGGAATACCCATTTCCCCATTACGACCACAAACATCCCCGTTAAGATGGTTCAATGTTACGTCGCAGTTATTGCTGCATTCATTCARCTCGTGTTGTTGGCACAGATCTCGAGTGGCCTTCCTATCCCGTGTGTTCTGCCTTGCGCAAAATGACATGTCAAAATGTTAATTTACTGCTACAAGATCTGCACAAGTCCTCTCAAATCRTCAAGTTCACCTTAATCAACGGTGAGAGAACTTGTTGAGGTCGTGGCAACGATGATCCAATCTTTCGTCCAAAGGCTCTTCAAACGTGGCGGGCATCTTCGGAAGGCCATCTCTAAATTAGCTRCCAAGTGCGTTGGCGCTCTGCGACGACGGTGTCCAGCTCGCCATAGCCGTCTGTAAGCTACAGGGTTGAATCACTCGTCCTATCAGTACTCATGTGACATTTAAAAGGCCCCAACCCCAAGTTCATTCTTCAAGACCATCAACTCCTTCGCAGCATCAAAGCGCTCCAATTCATCCCGAGCCTCGTCCCCCGAGTCAACAGTACGGTATAGCATTGCATATGAAATGAAGATGACATTAATTTTCTTTACGAAGCTCCGTGTACAAGCCGCCGTCCCTCTGGCAGTAACGTATAATATTTCCACGAGCTGAATAGATGTGGTTAACCTTTTTTTTTTTTTGTGCAGAGATCATCCCGAGCTTCATCAGCGYCCCGCAACGTACGTATATAGTATTACACATGAAATGAAGACGACGTTAATATTCATATTCTTTACAAAGGTCGCATGTCCAGCCGCCGCCCACTTTTGAGTAAGTTGTAGCATTTCCATGATTTAAATAAATGTATACTAATTTTTCTTTTCGTGTAGAGAAGCACTAGCAAGTCCACCTCTTGCATTTGATCTTGACGGCAGGTACTGTATTGTGTCCCTTATTACTTGATCGACATTCACAAATAATAGTTCTCTTCATGTTGCTGATGGGTACGCTCCCGGCAGGTGCAGTACTRTGTCACTTTAACTAACTTTTTTTAATCTAGTCAAACAAAGGAAGAATCGGCTGAAGCAATGGGTCACGGGAATGACAGCAGGTACTGTGCTGCATCCCTTACTACTCCATCGACATTTACAAATGATATCATGATAGGCCACAGTCACCTATTCTCGTTGCTAATGGCCGCGTTCCCAGTAGCGAAGCAGCGGAAAAATCGGCCGAAGCAATGGGTCACGGGCACGACAGCACGTAAGCATGGTATCCCTTATTACTTGATCGACATTCACAGATAACATCACGATAGGCCACACTCACCTATTCTCGTCGCTAATGGGTACACTCCCGGCAGGTACAGCGCTCTATCACTTGTTACTCCACGCGGCTGATTCTTAAAATTCGATAATAGCGGGCGACCTTTTGATGAAAAGTACAGCCTTTGTTTTAGGTGTTAACATTGGTGCTTATTTGAATTGATATTGTTAGGGCCACGTATCATCCTGATAAAGACCACCACAAAAGGTATAACATCGTTTGTGATTGCCAGTGGTTGACATTAACGTCTCGCACCAAGGTCCGAGCTCGTTGAGGCAGAAGAACGGAACAGTTTTAACACGCGGAGCTTTTACATTGACGAGCTGGATTGACTCATCCATACCTTTGTCGTTGATAGTCTCGGCAAAGTTGTAACTACCATATGATGTATAATTATAATGAGACCATATTTTTGGAACCGATTCTGAATTTGTCAATCTATCCTACATATCACCTGTGTAGTTGGATACAACATCAATCCAGTGCCTTTATGAGTCCCTGTTGAAGAAACCGAAGCGTAAAAAAGTCAGAATGGCACCTGCGCCTGGATTTCAGCAGCACGCAGCGCCGCTTCAAACCGCGCCAACAGATCCTCCTTGTCCTCCATCCCAATACTTATCCTCACCAGCCCCGCCTCGACGCCAAACTCCGCCGCCCAGTCCAGCTCGCCATAGTGCGCCAGAATGGTGTACGGACACGCCAGGGTGAAGTTGGTCCCAAGGCTGGGGCCCTTGAAGCACTGAAGCGCATCGAAAAACCCCTCCGAGGCCGCCCTCGACGTAAACGTGAGCGAAAACAGGCCGCCGTACCCCCCCTCCTCTTCCTCTTCTTCGCCCATTTTCTTCTTCTTCCGACAGCACTCATAGTTCTCGGGCGTGCTGTACTTTGGGTAAAACACCTGTTTGATGACGGCGCTTGGAGACGTGTTTCCACCGTCGACCGAGCGCAATCTCAGGAAATCGCATATAGCCTCCGTGTTGGCGTTGATGCGCCAAATGCGACGTTTAAAGTCCCTAGAGTTTCGCTCGAGGTATATCGCGTCTTCGTCGAAATAGGTATCATCAAACGTAGCGTCGAGATGCTCCTTTAATGCCTTGTAATACCTCCCTTGCGGATTTAAAACGAGGCTTGGAGGGAATGAATGAGATACGCGCCCAAGCATAAAAAGAGTTCGAGAGCTCACCATCCGCCCATGACGTTCGCATCCCCGCTAAATATCTTTGTCAAGCTGCTCACCGCGATATCGGCGTACTGGATAACCTCCACATTCACGATATTCCCAATCGTCTCGTCCACCACGATCGCAAAACCATACCTGTCCGCCAACGCCCTCAGCCTCGGCATATTCGCCGCGCGCAAAAGGGGGTTCGACGGGAACTCTGTAAACAGGCCCAATACCGGCCGTTGTTGCCCCCCCTTTGATTGTTCGGCGACCAGCAGCCTCTCGAGCTCGTCAATGTCGCCGTCGAGCCCGTTTCCGAGGAAATAACACCCCGGCCCCCATTTTTGCAGAATCTTGAGCGTATCGGTGTACGGGAACCTGGTCGCGACACCCGTCAGCGCCAATCATGGCACTTGTCAAGCGAAAGCACACACCCGAAACACACGCTCTTCGCCTCGGGCCCTACGCCCAACAAGCACTGATGCGCCGTCCATATCGCGGCCATGCCGCTCGGGAAGAGGTACACGTCGCCCTCGGCGACGTCCCGCACCCCCCGCGAGCTCGGGCCCACCTCCTCGGCGCCCGGGGCGCACGGCTCCTCCAGACCCGCGCCGTCGTCCCTGATCAAAACCCCCGCCAGCCGCCGCCTCAGCGCGCGCTTCGCAGACGCGGCGACGGAGAGCGGCAGGTTCCGCCCGTACCGCTCCTCGAGGTAGGTCCCCAGCTCGCTCGCTCCCCCTTCCCGGTTCCCGTTCCCGTTCCCATTCGCACTGTCGTTGTCGCCCGATTCTTGGCCTTGCTTGTTGACGGAATAATGCCGATTATGCATCTTTCCCCTCCCACCCCCGCCCCCGCCCCCGCCCCCTCGGGCCAACAGAGAAAGAAACCGCTCCGCAAACCGGCTCGACACGCCCAGCCCCGTATGCTGCCAAAACTCCTTGGCAACGCCCCACGCGGCGCCGTCGAACAGCACGACGTGCAGCACCATCATGCTCGCCTCTTCTTGTTCTTCCGAAGCCTCCCCAGTTCTCGTGTTCGTCTTGGGCGCAAAGGGACCGCCACCGCGATCGTGTCTCTCCTCGACGCACCGCGCCGTACACCGCCGCCCGAGCACCGCCGCCGTCCGTCGCTCGATGAACGCCCGGCACTCGTCCGCCGCTTTGCGGGAGGGCAGCAGCAGGCATTTCTCCCCGTGCATGGCGTACTTTTGCTCGCAGATGCCGGCGAGCTGCGGGGGGGGTTTGATCTCTTTTTTCAGCTCTTTTAGCTCTTACTAGGATGAGGGGAGAGCTCGCCTTTTGGATAGGTAGCAGGATGAAGAATCTCGGGTACCCTGATACCATCTTATCGAGCACCCGTCTGTCGCCCTCTTCGTAGGCTACATTGTCGCGCCACGTGGGCAGCGATACCGAGATGGCGTGAGCGGCATAGGGCGGGAGCGAGCCGCCGAGGGCGACGTTGGAAAAGGCCGCAGTCATGTTCGGTGTACAAATTTACTGTAAACTATATATATATA
>JNHV02000675.1:0-12080 GCA_001691785.3 Amanita brunnescens Koide BX004
CCCTTGCCGACCTCCTTAAACACTCAACGGTCCGGTTGGAGGCGTGGTGCTGAGGAAGAGAAAATGCGCAGAGCAGCTGAAACTCGCCAAGATAAACAACGACAAACAACAWCATCATCACGAGGCATCACTTATCATTCATCATCCATCATTTTTCTGAATTTGGTGGCTCGCATTTGGCGTTTCTCGTCAATCAAGTGTTGATGTAAGGCTCCTTGAGGTACCCATCCCCGGCCATCAAAGGTCGTCGCAAGTGTTAGCACGTTTGCTGAAGACGACGCCGGCGTGAGATGGGCAGCGAGCTTTTGGGCTGGGGGCGTTGAGCGAGAATTTGGTTGGCGCAAGGTAGTCATCTGACAGGACGAATGGACTAATCATTACCAAAAAGGTACTTTATGGCCGCTGTTATGTTCAGGGTGCTGCAATTCAAACTGACCCTGAGTACATTCCATAGCGAAATTTGTGTAGTTATGTAAGTACTTACCAAGAAACAAGGCCCAGGAATCCCCGCGATACGGAACAAAATCAGGTCCCTGGCAACAAATAGACGCAAATGCTGGTATAACGTATGCCCACCCTGGCCCGCCGCCCAGTTCGCTTTTGCCCAGTTCTCAGTTTCAACCCAGTTTTCTTTATACATGTATGTGCGTAGGGGCAGCTGCAAGTACAACGAATACAGCTTTGTGGGAGGTAATGGTCGCAAATGTTTGTTGTTAGTTACTACTGCCTCGAAGCTAGCGCTCCAATAAATATGTCGCAATCTATTTTTGCAGCTACGCATCGCCGAGTCAGCCAGAACGTGACGAAAACAACCAGCGCCTTACATTTCAAAACGAGAAGCGTAAACGCAGTTGCCAATTCCCTCAGCCCCCTCAAATTCTCGCCCGAGAGCTTCCACAACACCGCGGGGCGCTCGACAAGCACCGTCATGTTCCTTGGCGGATCTGAAAGCGCTGACAGCTCCCCAGCGAGAGTGCCCACAAACATGGCCTCCTCCATATCCTGCGTATGCTCTGCAAACACGTACCTCGCCCACAGTATGCCCAACTCGACAATGTACAGCCCGTCCAAGGTGTCGCCCTGCCTCCACAAAACAAGCCCCGGGCCGAGCGTCAGCTGTTCCGGGCACGAGTTGAGCGGGTAAGGCTCGCGCAGGTCAATGGCGGAGGGGTACGTCGAGAATATCTTGGCAGCGCGATGAACGGCTCTTCGTCATATTTATCTTCTGGGCGGTTGGACTCCGGGAGGGCACGGCGGTATGCGTCGTAAGTGAGAAATCCAACAGGGAAAAAGGGAGCACGAACCGGCTGCGAGCCTGCGTCGCATAACTGGAGCTGACGAGGCGAGCGGTCTAGCGATTCGTATGGGTCGTCTACTGCCTATACAATACCTGTGTTAGATCTCAACTAGCCAGCGAGGAGACAAAAAACGGACTGCACGGCGCGCTCGTCTCCATCTTTTGCGATCTATACCTCACCTACCCCACTTGTTCCACTATAACTGCTACGCAAACTTAGTCTCCCGTAGACAGATCGTAAACTCGAGTCACTTTGGACACAGGCTGCTCGTGAGTAAGCCCATTACTACCTGTTGGCGTCAGATTGGCAGAGAACCGGGCCCGGGAGCTATAAACGCACTATTGACTTCGGGTCCGCCGCCGTGCGTCTGAATCCAGTCCTATTGTGACTATTTTCCTTTGTTTTGGTCCAAGCGACATGTCCCATTGGACTGAGAGCTCGCATTTGGCATCGCGCTGCGAGAGCGTACTTTTGAAGCGCCAATTTCCATGTGCCCACGCCAATTTCCACGTGACCACCACGTCGAAGATGCAACTTAGGACGACGAGTCGATGGCTGAGACTCCGGTAAGTCCCAGCTTCGTTCCCAACGATGCCAATTCAAAGTGCTTTTGTAGTTTCCGACGATGAGATGGACATGGGGTGATGACACTCCGAAGATCATGCGCAAACCGTATGATGACTGCGACTGGGATGGAGTGTAATATTCTTGGCATCAAGGTATGTTGTGGTATTTTGGGCCTTCCGCCCTGGTCGTAACGTCTCTGGTACCACAGGGGAGCACTTACATATGACATTACATATGTAATATGTATGCCTACAGCCCCGCATACGTCGTCTGCTAAGATCTTGAAGGGCCCTGTGTCTCATACGAGGACCGGACACCCAGCCGCCAGGCCCACCACTCGAGCCTGGCAACAACAGTAGCTGCCTGCAATCGCATCAGGACTCTTCAAAGAGCAGGTCAACTGAATGCGACCACTCGGCACTATCACCACAGGACAATGTCCTTGAGCTTCGTTGGGTTAGCGGCATAATACGAAAAGGCGATCAAGAGCGTAGAGTTGCAAGCGCTTGCCAAACGGAGAGGTATAAGAATCAAACGATACAAGGAGTAGAAAGGCGAGGCTGAGCTGTTTGAGTCACTCTGCAAGACAAGGTAAGTCCTGCCGCACATATAATCGTCTCAGATGCCCATTCTCCTGACACAGGACAATCTCATCGCGCCGTCCATATCAAAGGATTTGTGGAGAGCAATGTCTGTACCGTTGTCCTGAAGAAGAAAGAAATGGAAGGGTTACGCAAGGACCAGTGAATACATGAAGGGTTTAGAGCTTAAACAGATCTATTCTGGATATAAAGGTTTGAGGTTGTACGCATGTGCCCCACATACTTCTTTAACATTGCTATTAGAGAACACGAGACTCAGGTACACAGCCCTTCTAGACGCGCAGCCGAAGCCAAAGGTCCATGGCAGAAAGAAAGCAGGGTGCGTAGATCCTATCAGCTTACGAATCTATTACTCATGCCAATTCAGCAATACGAGCGCTCGCCATATGATGAGGGCATACCAGTTAAAAGGCTTGAATTGAACGGTTTCTCTGCGACATAACGGCCTGAATGGCGTCTTTGCGGACCAGTTGGTACRTGATTCATGGACCAACGCTGTATCGTCGATAACATTATCCAAACCCTAGGCAAGACTCTTCCCGCCATATCCACCCTAACACCTATCTCAAGCATTACTGTAACAAATCCGGCCCTCATTTAATCAATGTTCCAAAATCTACTCTACCAAAATGGAAGTGAGAATTCGAACGATTTCAACGTTACTTATCGTATTGACAAGCTGATTACCCCCAGCTTTTGAAGTTTGCATCACGTCATATGACATTTGCCAATCGAGAAAAATAGAAGAAATTTTCATTTGAATACATCGCGAGGCCCACCGTATCAAGAACGTAGATTCGATTCTCTCACAGATTGTCCACTCCTTCACTGTCTGACGCCGGAGGGAAGAGGTAACATATGAAGAACTCAGGGAGCTGTGCGGTCATTTTGCCATGCCCAAGGAGAGTGGTTGTTATATTCTTTTCTCGCTCCACATTGATGAAAAAGATGTTTACTTGCTGTACTTTCGTAGATCTTTAATACATTATCTTTTCATGAAGGCACTATTCATTTGGGATCATGATGCATTTGTAGTTTAGTTACTTGGCAAGGTTAATCATCACATTATTCTTGAGCCCGCGGCAGCGGAGCCGGCAAGCTGATTTGACCTTTAGATGGTTCGGCGCTCATCAGAGGGTCAGATCCGGGTTGACAAAGATGACTGGTCGACTATTGCATGTTGCTTCACGTTTCATTCCCGTTCCAGTTCTGCTCAGCGTGCATGACTTGACTTTCATAGGATATCGGACAATCCCGGCGTCACTGTCGGGGATGTAGTAGTCAATATCGTACAGAGTACTAATACAAGACAGCTGCAAATAAATACCCAGGAAACTTGCAACTTCAATGAAGTCGTGTCCATGCGTGGAAGGCAAAAAGGTGCTCAACCAAGGTTGTCTTTTTCCAAGGGTCCAGCCAATGGTGCAAGATGTCCAATCAAATGATGTAATTATATGAGTTACGTGAGCGCCAGCTGATAGCATGCGCGACAAGTTGCCGTAAGACATATCATKTATGCATACAGTGCAAAAAAGATCAGTTCAATGACGAACACCAGGCGGATGTGGAGTATATATGCAGCATGATCAAGAAAAAGACCATTGACAAAGATTTGATATGGGCGCAACGAAGACAATATCCCAAATAAGTGACGTTACCACAATTCTAGCTACGCACCGTGACCAAGTGGGATCAAAGAGGGAAGAAAGAAGATAGAGGGAAAATGTGCCAAGAGAATGGAATACTGCAGGACAAAGGCCTTAACCGAAATGAAGTTCATTTTGCGCGATTCACATCGCGCCCGTTGCCGTAACCCTTTGCATTACGTTTATGTTGTCCGTGTCGCGATTCCATAGGATACCGGCATTCCAACGACCGTCGTAAGCATTGGCTAAAGCAGAATTGCTCGCCGTCAGTACCGTAAACTTGGAGAGGGGCACTCACTTGCAAGTGCGGTCATCGCTTCCTTGCGCTGGGCGCCCACATGCCATCTTACGTTCCCGGCAGAATAAGCACGCAGGGTCATACTGCTTTTGCACCGATCCAACCCTCTTCATCATGATCGTTTTCAACACCCCTTGGCTCCGGCTATCCGGCGACAACGTGCGTGACCAGCGAGATTCGATTAAAGACGAATGGGYTGAGGAGCTCGGCGACGAGAGGCGTTTCCGCCTGGACTGTAATGGTGGCGAGCGCTCTTCAGTCTTGATTTGAGCTGGAGGTGTCCATACTTCAAGGGTAGATGTGGTAGAGCACCGTTTAGGCAGAAGGTGGCCATGGCGAAATGAAGCCATGGGCGACGGGATGAACCATCGTGCCAGAACACTGTCAAGGAAAGGAGCGCCGATGTGAAGGGAAACCATGGGCGGTGCGGCAAGTCATGGTGCTGTAGAACCGTTAATGGAAGAAGTCGCGGCGGTGAAGAGAAACCATGGGCAGCGGGGCAAGAGCTGGCGGCACGAAATATTAGTGATGGATGAATCATGGGCGGTGGATGAAGTATGGTTGTCAAAGCGAGCCTGAGGAGTAGCGGCGGGCAGTAATCCATACGAATGGCATGGCGGATAACCAGCTGCGACTTAGCGACTTGTGCGGCCTGGTACTACCAAGGCGGGACGAAGTCCGCGCAGGGGCTGACACCAGATCCGATGTGGCACCTGCTTACGACGAGCAATGAAAGGTGTGATGGATGGCAGGCTAGGCGGTAGAGGGAAGCCGCAGGCAGGGGCGAGATGGTACTGGAGCACCAGAGTACCAGGCCGCGGGATGCAGAAGTTACGTGCTCCAGAGGACAACCGTCCGTTCCTGTTTCTTGGTGCAAACCCGTGTCTATCACGAACATCCTGTCACTCGCTCCCTGCCCCTCCACCCCTCTATGGGACGTCCTTTACGGCCTCCAATTAGGCCGAACTGAAGTATTTTATATGCGCGCTAGATCGTCTGTGTTGCATTATGCATCGACTGAGGCTGAGACCTCTCGGCAATGTCAGATTCACACTCGGTCAACTTGTTCGGTGGTATTGATCTGGTTCTTGTCGTCATTTTTCATGGGAACGAAGTTGGATAGGACCGTGTTTTATCGATTGTGAGAAGTAAACTAGAGAATGTTTGGTGTGTTGCTATTGCATATTCAGCGTAAAAAGCCATTGTACGTGTTACACGTGTATCGCGAATCATAATGCAGTGTGCTATGCTGTGACTGTATTCTAAATTCAATGCCCCGCCTTGTTTTGGCGCCAAAACTCCTTGTACTCGTGTTCCTATACCGTGTTTTATCTAGTACGCGACATCAGCCAAGTTCGCGTTGTAGGCATTACACGCAAGCATCTCGCATTCAAACAACTGTAATAAGAATGGCTTCTTGCAACCACGTTGTACGTCGCTTGGAAAGCTTGCACTGAAAATAATCATATTAGACTTACACCAATCATTGAAAAATATGATCTGAACCGATGGTCAACGGCAGCTCATCCCGTGCTGCGCCCTTTGTTATGCTGGCGAGCCAGAGGCTAGGTGGGTGGCGGCGAGGGCCCATCGGAGTGGAAGAACTACAGGGGATGGCCAGAAGGTTGTTCATGGTGTATCCTAGTTCCAACGAGGTCAAACGAGTCTAAAATCCTACGGGAGAAGAACGTATCAGACCTTTCATGCATCCACGTGTTTGGACCAGGATCTCAAGGGTTTGCCACAATTCGCGTCATCAATGGCGTCAATGACAAGGTCAAAGCTTATTGGAAAATTGAGGAGCGTTCGAAGCTCGTCATTGTGGCTACGAGTGCTGGGCTGCCTTTCATTGCTGGCCTCTCCTCCGTGGCCTTCAGTAGTCAATACCTGAAAATTTTGTTAGTAACAAAAAAAACAGAAATGRGACGAGAGAAAAACTCACCTATGGCAGAAGAGACGGGCCCCATTCCTGCGTTCCCTGTCGCTTGTGATGATATATGTATGTGTCAATAAATACAAAACAAACGCCCCCTGCCAACGCCAGAGAACTAGACGCAAGACACATACGAAACTAAACCAGGACGCGAGAGGAGAAAGATATAGGAGAGGGAGAGAGAATACACTGCCTGTTGCTACGTGCGCAATTTGGTTTTCCAAATCTCATACGCATGTTTGGCTTTTAGAGCATAGATCGCCGGGGTCAGCGAGCGCTCAAAGGATTCTGGATGGTAGCTCTTGTAAAGTATCATGCCGTTTCGGGACGGCGGGGAGGATGGCGTCTGGCGGTGAACGCTCGGCGTTAGGAGTGGGCGGTGATTTGGATGGGCCGGGATTTAGGCTTGCGTGGAGCACTTGGATCACCCGCCCAACCCAGACTGCTCCCCAATACGACAATCTTTCTGTCGACCTCCAAATCGTCCGCAAAACCAACATCCCGAAGAATATCCCGAGCGACGGTGAGTCCCACTTCACTCGTCAAAATGAGCGCAGCACCACTATCGATGTATTGGTGTGCAAGTTCTCGTGCATTGTAAGCGCTATTGGTAAGCGTACACGTTGACCCCGCAGCAACTATAGATGCAGATATGACAACGATTACGCTTGGGTTGTATTATAAAAAGAGGAGCTTGCCTGATCCCAGTAATACGACAGGCCAGCATAATGAGTTCAATGAGCGGATGAGGACTGTGCGCCTCCGTTTGCAGTGATTCATGGGTGGTTGTGGATGCCGTATCCAAAGCGAGCATCAGGCGCTTAAGGTCTCCACGGGTAACTGTCGTGCTAGAAACGGGGTGCTGCTGAACTGGGAACTAAGGTTGGCTTTAAGGGATGGGTATAGATGGATCTTACAATAGGGACGGAAGGTAGGGAAGATTTGTAGATTCTTGGTGTTATTAATGCAGGTGGGCTCCACAGCGCTCGTTTTCAATTAATATTGAAGAAATAGCCGGTTGTGCGAACAGATCAAGTGGGAGTTGGTAAAGTGGAGAAGCGAGAAGGCGGCGATGTCACAAAAAAAGGGTTGCGAGGGGAGGAGGGCGGAGTTCGAGACAGACGGGTGGCGATGGTCTCACGAGGCGCCGGGGGGGGGGAATCCGGGCGGCGGCATTTCGAGGCAGGCAGTGGTGTCGTGGGGCGGGTGGCAGGGTCAGCAGGTGGGCGGCGGTGTCGTATTCATTGCACTGAATGGATAGAGCACCGATGCATCGGCAGGCGTGGTAGGCGTTGGGGAGGCTGTGAGGCAATCAACAATGAGTGAAAAACCATAGAAAGGAAGAAAAGAACGGACCGCGCGAGTGGCGCATCTGTGCGCATCAGAGTCTTGCCTCATCTTCTTGTTATGCTCCTTTCACAACTGCTTGATGGCCTTATATGCCTCCTGCAACCTCTGCGCATGCGACTCGGCCATCTTCTTGGCTCCTTCCATCCTGATGTTCATGTCATCCTTGCTTGAGTGTGCATCACAAACGCGCGAGCTCTAGCGCAGGGGTCGACAACCGGTCTGGGGGCACGCATGCGAGGTCCAAGGACAATGTCGTGTTGAATTGATGACCATTTGTCAGGTGCCCGATTCGCGGGCGGGAACAAAGTTGATGCCGCCCATGTGAGCGTCGATTCTGTTGGAACTGGAGGATACAAGGCGGTCTCGTGTCACCAGACGCTGACCTACGCGCTTGTTAGCGGCAACGCTGAGAATTGTGAGCATGTATCTGATGAAGTTGGAGATGGAGAGGCGGCGTCAAGAAATGGGTGATAGGGAAGTTGTGTGGGGGAGGGTTGCGAAACAGGCAGGAGATGGACACGAGGCGGAGCTGGTCTGAGAACAAGGCCAGAGAAGTTGAAGATTGACATTGTGCCTATGGGTGGCGGGGTTGCGAGACAAGCGGGCGGTGGCATCGCGAGGGGGGCGGCGTTTTGGAATGGGCGACAGCGTCGCCTTGCGAGACAAGCGCAGCGTTATGAGGCAGGCGGCGGCATCGCGAGGCAGGTGGCAGGATGACAATGCGGGCAGCTTCGTTGCGCTAATTAGATATATTTGAAACAGATGCGGATGGGTGGGAGGGAGGCTTACCTGTCCATCTGTGACCTAGAGTTGCACTGCGAGATGGACGGTGGCTTTGCCATGATGAGACGGGCCGCAGCGTCCCGAGGCGGGTGGGGCTTTGGATCGCGTCGGAACGCGAGGGGTTGTGAGACAGGATGGGGTCGCTGGCAGGCATTCCTGGGTCACTCGCCGCGTCTGGGAATTCCTGCGGTGGTATCTGGACGGGCGGTGGTGTTGCATTCCGAGACGGGCAGCGGCGGTGCAAGGCGGGCGGCGATGGAGCTGGAACTGGAGAATGAGACCGGGGAGGTCGAGAAGTGACATTGTGCCTATGTGTGGCGGCTTTGCGAGATAGAGGAGGGGCAGTGATATCACGGGGGCGCTGTTTTAGAAGGTGTTGCGTTGGCGGCGGTGTCGCGAGGTGGAAGGCAGAGTTGCAAGGCAGATGGCGGTATGACAACCCGGGCGGCAGTGTTATATTCGTTGCGCTAAATGGTTATATGTGAACAGACATTAAATAGGTGGGAGGGGGGCTTACCTGACGCCACCCGGCGTCGCCTTGCGAGATTGGTGGTGGCGTTACGAGGCCAGTGGGTGGGCAGGGTTGGCTTGGGGGTGTGTTGCACCGTAGGGCTCTGCCTCGTTTGGCAGGGGAGCCTCCTGCGAACCGGTTCCGGACGGCATGAAGGGCTGCGACGGTCTGCGTGGGCGAGTTGGGGCCCGGGGCGCATGCTAGCCGTTTGTTTGGTCCTGCTGGGCAAGCTTGTTTTTAGGGTTTATTGGGTGAAAGTGCCCAATATAAGACCTATTCCACACTCTCAAACTGGGGAGCAGCTCCCTCTCATGTGTCTCACTTAGACTATTACTATTACTATCAATAAAAATGTTTTGCAATAGTAGAAATAACCAGTTTTAAAAAGTGACAGGTGCCTTTTGCCTCTTTGGCCACTTGTYGTCTCATCTAGCTATTGTAGTATAAATCCATTCCCATGTATTGTTGTTGAAGTTAGAGCAATCATGGACATCCCATATTGGATGTTCAGGTGACATTTTTTTCATTCCTCATGTGTTTCTAAATGTAGTCTAGCTCATTTCATATACCTACAGGTAGCTAGACTGAATATAGTCATTTACTGAAAGGGACTGAGCTCATTTCATATTCCTACAATTGTAGTATCTGTGGCCTAGCTACCATTACTTTAGGGGAGCAGGGTGATTCCCAAATCGTTTGACATACCCCCACCCTGGCTCTTTGTCCTCCAGCTGGTTTAAGCTTTGCTCTGGAGAGAAGAAGACAGAACCTATTCTGCCTGGGGTGCAGTTGTGTTTCCCAGAGTGATATGGAGGGATGGTGAAACGTGCAACATAGTGAAACACATGTGTAGACTGGAAGAAGCAGATGTGCCCTGCCTTGTAACTACAGTCACAGAGATCAGAAAAAACAAAGAGGGAGGGAAGAGGCTTCACCTCAGCTTGATGTAGAGTTGTGGGACTATCATTTCCCCACCCTCAAAGAACCCACAGGGGAAAGAAACAGTTGGCCCCTCATCCTTGTCATCTACATGCAGGCTCCCCTGAAGTTTGTAGATCAAAGCTCTTCCTAGCCAGGGTCCAGGGTCCCCTTTAACCCAGAATCCAGCCTCAAAAGCCTGGCGGAATTTCTTGTATTCTTCAGGGAAGAGGATTTGGAAGTAGACAGCAAGCATTTGAGCCACAGGGCTGCTGGCAATATAGTAATTTTCAATGGCAAGGCGAGCGTTGGAGGAGGCAGAGTAGATCCCTCCTGGGCCCACTTCCTGAAACTATGGTCAAAACAAAGAAGAAATACAAGGAAGAGGCTTACTTTGTGCGCTTGCTGGGCCCAGCACTGAACAAGGTGGTGAACACCCTTTCTCTCCTCCACAACTTTCTCTGTTTTTCTGTCCCAAAATCTGTTTACTCGGGGGTTTTCACCCTCAAAGAGGTGGCGCTTCTCAGTCCCAGTGACAGTTGGTTGCAAATGGTGGAACAGATGTTGCGTTCGTTCATGGTATGAATGCAGCATATCATCCTAGCAACAAAGAACTAAGCCAAAAGAGAATCTAAACCAGCAGGCAGAGAGGCTTACAGCAATGCCATCCTTGATAATGACTTTCCCTTGTGCTTTTGCCAGTCTCAGATGTTCCTCCCCACGGTTCTGAAGTTGTAGGTCATAGTTTTCCCAGAAACTGTCCTTCTGGAGGGCATATTCTTTAGGGGGTTCATCCTTGACCCTTTCGCCAAAATAGTAGAACAGTGGGACATCATCTTTATCAAAGTATTTGGCTGAGACACCTCGCGCTGCAATGTCCTTCCTTTCTAATTTCTGGCACCAGTCTCTTAGGTCATTTTCTGTCTCTGTATCTTTGCTGGCAAGGCGCAGCTCCTCCAAAGAGAAGGGCAGGGTGATTTTGTCTGCAAATTTAATGAATTGTTGAACACGCAGAGTGGACATTCGAAGCGAGTAGTTAGACCGCGCCTTGATGCTCCTGGCAACACCTTGGGTGCCAATTGACTTAGGGAGAGATTGCGTGAAGCGCTTGACGTCCCTAACAGCCTGCGCAGCCTCGTAAGGCTGTGAAAAAGATTGAGACGGTTGAGTCATTTTTAATGATAAGATGGCAAAAAGATAGCTCACTGGGAGTTTTTCCCGAGACAGGGACCTAGAGTGGCTTTGCTGCTGGAGAAGTAGTTAGATCCCACTAATAATAGGATAGGGGAAACTTACTTGCACTCTTCTTGTGCCTTTGTCAGATCGACCCCTAGAACGAGCTGGAGCAGGAGAGGATGACCTGGAGCGTCTCGGTCTGACAACAGCTTCAGGCAACTGCGGAAAAGCAATTAAAATACTGTTTAAGGATAGACTAAGCAAACAAACTGGCGCTCTTCTTCTGCCGTGGTCCCGCGTGTTTCGGTCCCTAGAAGGAGCAGGAGGGGGAGAGGGCGACCTGGAGCGTCTAGGTCTAGCAGCAGCTTCAGGCAGCTGCGGAAAAGCACTTAAATCCTGTTTAAGGATAGACTAAGGAAACAAACCGGCGCCCTTCTTTTGCCTTGGTCCCGAGCGCTTCGGTCCCTAGAATGAGCAGGAGGGGGAGAGGATGACCTGGAGCGTCTGGGTCTGACAGCGGCTTCAGGCAACTGCGGAAAAGCGCTTAAAATCCTGTTTGAAGATAGACTAAGGAAACAAACCGGCGCTCTTCTTTTGCCTTGGTCCCGCGCGTTTCGGTCCCTAGAATGAGCCGGAGGGGGAGGAGAGCTTCGACTCCGCGGCATGCTTCGTAACTGCACTTTGAAAATGAGAAAACAGACGCGGCAGGCGCTAAGTCAAGTCAATTTGACCGGCCCTAAATCCACATGATGGTAGCGCAAATTCCCCTTTGATTTAAAGTATTTTGTTACAAACAAGTCCAACTTTTCTAAAGAACGGCGCCGTAACTACCAAATTTACGTAACAAAAAAAGATGGGGGAGGTGGCCATACTCCGGAGCAGGTAAAAAATAACAAAGGGAGGAGAAACAATGCCCGCATTGAATGCCGTCAAATGCTGAGTGCCAAACGCCGTCTGAATCTTGACGTAAAAGGATGGCTAAGCCTCCGCAATTAAAG
>JNHV02000676.1:0-11976 GCA_001691785.3 Amanita brunnescens Koide BX004
TAATACTAGTACTACACCTGCGCTCTATCTCCCGCCACTTGCAGTTCTCCTAGTCGACGGCGATTGCCAAAACCTAACCTTATTCTCTACCCGTGAAACCCTCGACGATGGCAAGTTCTTTATCCACGCCGCCTGCTTCGTTACAGGAGGCTACTAGGAGATCAACCCTAGAATGGCAGGCAAACCTCAAGTCTCTCTTTCAACACGCAAAGGACAGATTCCCTGATGTTGTGTGGGAGATCACTGCCGAGGATGACTGCGAGGATAAAGTCATCGAAGAAGTTTGGGGCCATAAAGGCATGTCAGTCGTTACCCTCATATCTGCGCCTTGACCCCACCTTGTCCAGCTATTGTTTATGCCCGTGCGCTTCCTAGTTTCCAGAGCAGATGCTTTTCTTTCAAGCGGAATCCGTCACCGTACCCCTACCCATCGTCACCCGTTCCAGGATATGGCGCGGTCTCCACTCAGTCGTTTACGGACGAAGACCCCGTCGTATCTCCCATGCCGTCCGCGGCTCAGCCTTCTCAACCCGTCGGAGTCTTGCGCATCAGGACCCCCATGAACCCAGCTCTCTTCTCAAATGAGCTCGAATACCTTTACACGGCGCAGGGCTTCAGCGCTGAAGGCCTCTACGAATCATGGCACTCCAGATCGCAGCCGGAAGGTGACACAGAAGAACTTCAGATAGATAAACTTCAAAAGGACCTCGTCTTCATGTGGCGTTCGCATTTATACTCTGATATAGAGATCTCGCTCACCGGCCTCTTTTCTCCTTCTGCCCACGAAGATACCACTACTGTTTTCTCGTCTCACCGCTTTATACTCGTCTCCCGTAGCCCATACTTTTACAACGCTCTTGTCTCTTGGGCCAAACCAAAGTCGCAGCAAGCTAACGAATCGATCACGCTGTCTCTCCCTTCTCCGCCGTTCACCCCAGCCTCTCTTCACTTTACACTCGGATTTCTCTACACTGGAACTCTTATCTTCTCAAACAGGAATTACAATCTAAATACTGCATTCGCTATCCTTCGCTCCGCGATGTTCCTTTCTCTTGATACCCTCCATGACGAAATCCAAGCGCGTATTATCCAAGAAATGATGCACGGACTATTCTATGCCTTCCGACCCTTCGCAGAATACGAGCGTCTGACTGGCGGYAAATGGGGCACAGGGGGGTGCAGATGCAGGCAGTGTGCTCGGCGTGCCCCACGTGTGCTGGAATTTGCTTTGGCTGATGACGTCAAGAATTCTTATCTAGAACGTGGTGCACGTCGCGCACTAGTTGGTTTATTTGGGGAAGGGTGGTGTACATCCGAGTTCGCTACTCTTCCGCAGAAGCTAAGAGAAAGTCTCTTGAAAGGTCTGGGCAAGCGTACGATTGTGGAAAATATATTTCCTCTTCTATTCGCTGCTGAGCATGCTCTTGTAAAGCTCAATCCTATTATTGACCCATGGGGAGATATCATAAGGGAGATGATTGAAACTGGTCGTCGCGCTGTGGATGAAGTACTATGTAACCAAGCAGAAGCCTGTTTTAGGCAGGCTGAGTGGCTGGAGATCATGGAGAATGATGGATTTCATGTTGAGGATGGAGAAAGGGTGGAATGGATTATGAAGGCGATTCTGCGCGGTATGAATGACAAAAACTGTGCTATTTTGTATCAGGTAAGAGCGGTAATTATTTTTTGTATGCACTGCATACTTAACTTGACCAGACACTTGTCTCTTCCGTCCTTCTACGTCCTAGTCCAACAGATTCCGGTCAATTCATGCTGTCAACAGTGTCACATATCAGGGCACAGGTGGAACAGACACAAGACGAGCTAGTAGCTTGGATCAGAAAACGGTGGTGGAATATTCGTCAGGAAGGAGGATTTGATGGCTTGGAGGGTTGGGCAATCAAGGAATTTAGCGCTGGTGAGCAGGATGATTTCTCTACCTGCATAACGTCACATAGAATCATCTTCGCCAGCTCTTGATGTGTCTGTGGATGATCTCAACATGCCAGTGCCTAAAGGGTCTGTTCTGCGGGCCAAAAACTCTGCACCCGATGGCGAGAGCGATACTGCAAGCATTCGTGTCAGCGTGCTGAGCCGTAGCGAGTATCCCTCKGGCGCTCCCGGGGATGGCAGACCGGAACTCATTGCCTATGACTCCTTATATCCGACAGATGCAACGGGTTCTACAGCTCAGTCGATGGTGCCACCTTCTTTGAATGAGCCACTACCACTGTTTGAGGCAGAGACTTCCTTGACAGTCCTACAGCAGGTGTCCGAGAAAAGGCGACTGCAGATACTATATGAACAGGCTGAGGCAGTTCAGAGCTGCGTTATGCAACCGCCACCGGTGAGAGTGAGCCATGTTGTCGACGCTGAAGCATGTTGATACCTTAACTCTCAGTCGCCTGGACCACTGATCATCCAAGTTTCGCCTTCTTCGGTGAAACCTCCCAATCCGTCGATTGGGATAGTTCCGAGTACAACATTGACGAGTTTAGACTATCCAGCCCAGTCAAGGTCTACAGGCATTGACTCCCTGAATACGGTGGCTTACCAAGAACAGCACCTTGGGCCGCATCAATGCAGTCCCACACGCCTTCTCTCCGAATCCATGAATTCTGACCATAGGTGCTCAGACAAGAAATACTATAATGGTGAACTGTCCGATGCGACCCAGGATGCCGATGACGGTAAGTAATTATTGCCCCACAATGCCTCCCACTCATGATACTTTTGTAGTCTCAGACGACGAGATGGACATGGTATATGGCGACGAGTTCAGATTCGTSCCAAAGACTAGGCACCAAATAATTGACTATTGCTCTCAAATACCAGGTGGCGAACCGAATGACACTAGCGAGTACGAGCAAGACAAAGTGCCATCATCATCTGAGCTTCAACCAAGCAAATCGTTACATGCAATACTCCAATCACTGCTTGTGACACTCACTGAGGTGTGCATCTCCAGGATATTAATGTACTGCAACTAACTACTTCTGCTAGTCAAGGGCAGTCCGAGGTCCACTGGTTAATGACAATGCCCTTTTACTTTTCAGTGAACTGTTGAATGTCCCCGATGCTGTTATTGCCTCTGGCTTAGAGTCAGCAAATTCAGGTGTTGAGTTATTCCTTGATTTTCTCCTCCATGTATGTTCAATTTTAACTTTGCAATTCATACTAGTTCTCAAATGAGTGGTTGTTTGCTTTTTTAGGTATTGCCTGAAGGTAGCCTTGGGGTTAAAAATATTGCTAGGGATATAAAGAGAAAGGCCAGGAAGCTAATGTTCAAGCTAGTGTCCAAGACAAACATTCTGCCCAGAGCTCTATTCATTACTGATATCAAGAAAGATCCTCAAGCCATTGCCATTGGAGGTTTTGGAAGAGTGTTCAAGGGAACATATAGGGGACAGGTGGTTGGACTGAAAATGCTTTACCACAGTCGTCGTCCAGGAGTGCGTGGACTTCTATCACCAACTTCCTCATGGTAATTGTTTTGCAAAGGATTCAATTGAGAAAAATCTCTATACAGAGGCACTTACCTGGCAATCTCTTTCCCATAAATATATACTTCCTTTGTTGGGAATATATGAAGAAGGGCCACAACTATTCCTTGTATCACCATTCATGATGAATGGGGCATTACGTGATTGGAGAAAGGACCATGTACCTGTCCAGGTTGATGAGATAAGAAGGCTGGTAAGTTGTCAACAGTTGTCAGAACTGTCAAATAGTAATATCATGACATTTGTTAGCTGCTTGAGGTAGCTGAGGGTGTACAGTACATTCACTCAGAGGGAATTGTTCATGGTGACTTACATGGTGTAGGTTTTTGATACTATGTATCTCAATCAGCTCATTCCTTGCCTACTAGGGCAATGTGTTACTTGATTCTGAATTTCATTGCAAAGTCACTGATTTTGGATCAACTCGACATTGTGATGCAACTGCTACACGATCAACAACAACACTTGCATTTAATTTTGCTGCTCCAGAACTATTTGGCATATGTGCAACATGTGGTGAAATTGACTGTGAGGAAGTACACGATGGTGATGAAGAACAACATAAAATGAAAACAAAGAAAACAGATGTGTATGCTTTTGGTTGCCTTTATTATGCAGTATGTTTCAGGATGTTGAGTGATTTTCTTGGCACATTGTGTAACCTCCTGCACAGATATTCTTTGATACTCTTCCTTTTCATGGGAAGAGTGAAATTCAAATATTACGACTCATCACAAAGGGTGTACGCCCAGTCCGATTAGAAAATCCAATAATTGAAGAACATATATGGAATCTCATTCATGGATGTTGGAAATCCATTCCATCTGAACGTCCAACAATGGAAAATGTTGTGATGGAGTTGAGCCATTTTAAGGCTTGCATTCCAATTCCCTAGCAGTTCTCTTCTTTACTGTAGATTAGAACACACCATGTATATATGATGTCCCATGCTCACATGTGGAGCCACTGAATGGCTACCTCTCTTGGAACAGCAGAACCCATAGAAAGATGGATGTAGGTTCATTGTACATGCACTGAAATATGTATGTGAACAAATGTGAGTGACACTGTGAATTAAGCCAGAAGAGTGGAAATGATTCAAAGGCAAGGGGTACAATCTCCCAAGTGTATGGTAAATTATTTTACTATGAGTCTTGTCTTTACACCATGCTACCCATTCAACAAGTAGTATGTCATCCAGTGACCCTAGTACTTCAGTCAGCATTGCATTACCAGTGAAGCTGGCATCTGTTACAAACACAGTATGGACCCCCACATTATGATTACCTGATGCATCAGACAGGCATTATCATTTTCTTTCTACCTACCATATGCACAAGTCCTTTATGCTATAATGGTACACCCTTTCCTGTACAGTTAGCTTCACCCTTGTTCCTCTTTTGACTTCTCTTTATTCCATATATGATGCCATCCTTATACTTATGTTTGACTCATCCTTATTCACTGTTACATACATCTCATTGTACTCATGCATATAAGTACTTGCCTGTATTATGAGTATGTCACACATCACCAAGAGCTATCTACAAAGGAAATGCACCAAATACTGGGAGTTCTGTAGGAACTCCCTCTTTTATATACCTCATGTAAAACCTGGGCCTAACCATGGGAGGCCCAGGGCCTTACACTCTCCCCCACAAGACTGCCCGCAGTCTTCAAAACAACACAAACCAAAAAGAAATGGCTGTTTGATGCAAGAGCATGTCAAAACTCAGCATACCTTCCTGGTATGGAAGGTAGTCATGTATGTGACAATGGGCATTGAGCATACAGTGGCATTTGGTATGCCCAGCAGAAAGCTAGGAGTGTCCTAGCATAGTATCAAGGGCCTTTTGCCCCATTCTGAAGCCCAAGATTGGCAATGGGAACATGTCTAACTAACAAGCTGTTGAATCTTCCTGTTGAGGAAGGCTGGCTAGCTGGTCATCACATGACACATGGTGCCAGATGCAACTCTGTTTATTGCTGGGACACCCCTAGTGATAAGGCAATCAAAATGGGAGCTCCCATAGTTGGAGCTCCCAGGAAACCTATGGCTCCAAGAGCTGTTAAACCCTTTTGTCTAGTGGCTGCAAATACAAGATAAGAGGCAGATGAAGAATGGCTGCATGGGGGCAACCTGGGCAACATGTGAGCCATCAGCCTGTCCATTCATTGCAGTAGACTGATTGAGCCTGGTAGGCTTCTTCTGTTACAGTTGTGGTATGGACTCCCACGTRTTGGGGTGTATTGTGGATTTGAGGTTGGAAAAGGGGAGCGTGAGAGGGTCAACTGTTGGTGCACCTGTGCTTTTGTGTTTGTCGTCAGACTGGGTGTCGGCGTCAAAGTTATTGAATGCAGAAGTGGATGTAGAGTAGGAATTAGAATAAGAGATGGGGGAAAGTCTCTGGGAAAGGTGCAGGCATGGTGCCCAGGCCACTGCAGAGAGTGGTGCGAGACTYGAGTGTGGCACATGGACATCAGGAAAACCTTTGGTTGCCACTTAGACTGGATTAGACATAATTATACCTAACCATATCTAATTGTATCTATCTGGGATATTTGTGTATAATGCTCCATAATCTATACTATTGGTCTGAAAAGAACAGGTATGCACTCTACTGGCACCGGACAAAACTGTGTGTCCACCAGTTGTTTTCACAGGTCTCATCCTCTACAGCGACTAGACTGGCATGATTTCCATCTGCGAAAAATTCCTCCAGTCACAAATTATTTATTTCTACATTTTTGTATATGATAGCCTTGAAGGGGAGCATTAATGTGGAAATGTCGATCACCTGCAAAACATTGATTCGCATTACACATGCGCACCTAGCTTTGMCATTCAGTATTTGACAACGAACATGGAACAATCAAATACATACTTTGTACCCATGCTGCCCCTGACATGGCTCATCCTAGCCTCATCCCTGTCCTCTTATTGTGGCTGTGGACACGATGCAAACAGGCATTGCAGACTCTCAATAGCGGTGAGGGTAGCAAAGGCCTCGTCAAGGGAAGTCCAAGGCGGCAGCRATGAAGCAAGGACAGCAGCGGTCTCATTGAAGAAAAGCCAAGTCAATGTTTGGAACTGTTTGTGCAATGTTGAAATGACATTGTTTGTGTCAGTGTACTGTATGTTGAACTTGAACCTCTTCATACCCCACATTGTTTCTGCTCGTTTCCAAGCCTCCCATGATAGCTTTGGAGATGTCGAGATCAACCCACCCCAGGACTGCTGGCATCTGGCCCTTGCAGCCATGCACCATGCACCATGCACATCCAATGCCTGCATGCCCACCACCATACCTCTGGGCCCACACTGCCTGG
The DNA here is from genome assembly GCA_001691785.3 of Amanita brunnescens Koide BX004. Lineage (NCBI taxonomy): Eukaryota > Fungi > Basidiomycota > Agaricomycetes > Agaricales > Amanitaceae > Amanita > Amanita brunnescens. The sequence goes on from JNHV02000676.1 coordinate 6,834, forward strand.
TTAGGTATGTCATGCAAGATCCCTCGTAGTGTTGTACCAACTCACCCCTGCAGCCACCTGTATCATATGACTATCTTGCTTGGTTCCTTGACTATGCAGGGCCCTGCACCACTGTGGACACCCTCCATGTTGATTATATTGCCAGTGCCCTCTCTTCCATTGCACTCAAGTACTACACCACCCCCAGCATCTCCCCTAGTACCCTTTGCCTGCATCAATCCGAAGCTTAAGCTCCAGTTAAGGCCCCCGTCAGACTCTTGTATCAGAGGTGGTGTCCCTTCTGCTCTCCCCATGCACCAATCTTATTCCATAGGCATATACTATCTCTCGAATGCTGTATCTGATTTTGATACCTTTTGCTAAATACACCRTTCTGTGAGTGTTCAGTGTGTCACCTTCCCATCACATCATAACTTCCTAAAATGACAGCACTACAGTGACCAGATCCAACCACCTGTGTCCACTGCATCCACCCACAGCCTCCAGCCCTTGCAGCTGCCTGCTACCTGCCACTAGTGAATAGCAGGGGTAACCCCTGGGTATACTCAGTGTGACCCGTACCCTCACCCATTGGTTACCCGTACCCATGACTGAGGGTACGGGTTTCCGCGAGTACGGGTAGAGGGTGTGGCAGGTACAACAGGTTCCGCGGGTGCACAGACCCTCACAGGTTTTTACTACTAGTATGTAGTAGCACTAACTAATGAGCCGTGTGGACGTGATTGGCCACTTACTGAATACGCAGGTCTGTTCCTGTGTAAAATTGGTTAAAAAATGTCTGATAGACGGATTATTGTAGTTCTCGGTCCCTTACTGGTTCCTAGAGGCGGACGATGTTGTCGGTCACCCAGGGGGTCAGCAGCAGGCGCCACGCCAACCGTGGGCTTCGTATGATTGTTATAAGGAGCTGATCAATACCTGGGTCATTGTCAGCAAATACGGTCCTGAGAAGGGGTTATATGGGAGAATACGAGATCATCTTGGGAACCAGATTATGCGCATCGAGGCGAGATCGGGAGCACGGATTGTGGATCTACATGTGAATTCGTTGATGAATGCGTAAGTGACTGAAAGAGTATATATTTTCATGACCAAACTCATTTAATAACAGAGACAATAAGGGTCGGGATCTAGAGACATATTACACTGATCTCCATCCAAAACCAGATAGGCGGGGATACCGAATCCCCACTTTCATAAGGGTGCCAGAACGGTCAAGGACGCCAGGAGTTGACGAGCACACGGACCAATCGGTTGCAGTCGGGGACGTTCTCGATGTGCCATTACCCGATTCCGAATCCACGACGGTTGATGACCAGCCAGCTGTGCCCACGATCTCAGAATCTGCGACGGTCAATGACCAGCCAGCTGTGCCCACGATCTCATACAAAGACCAGGGTAAGTTTCCTAGCATGTAATCTATCAACTGTAGCTCATGATGTATTCTTCACAGTTTATCCCACTGACTGGCTGATGAAAGACGGATTGGTGACCAAGCGGATATGGGCCCACATTTGTAACTCTGGCTCATACCCAGGCGGTTTTGAAAGGGGCTACTATGAAGGGGAGAGGGTCCTAATTTTGTCTGGTGAATGAGAGGACAAAATAGAAGTGAACGTTAAGCAGCAGACAATCATGATCCCAGCAAGATTTTTATGCCCGCAGATACCGACATCTAGGGGGCAGGACGTTGTTGTCATCAGTGGTGAAAATGTCGGTGAACAGTTCCTCACTCGCAAGCAAAGGGAAGATGGCTCTTTTCCACTGGGTCGTCGTGGTCACAAAGGGTCACCAATATGCACTGTGCAGGCGAGCAGACTGGCGAGATGCGATCTGGCGTAATCGAGGACTTTTTTAATCACTTATGTACAAATCCGAGGTGCAGCAATACAAGTATATGTGATTAGGCGCAAGCAACTGCGAACCGGTGCCGATCAAACCCTAGGTCCGCTGATTGGGAGATCAACGGAATCAACGGAAGAGGGGACTTCGATCCCTTATTATTTTTGGTCGTGGAGATCTGGGAATAGAGCCCCCGCAATGAGATACCGGCGGATGAGCCGGTCACAACGAGCACAGGAGCTTGAGCGCCCCGACGAGCTAGCTCCGCTGATCGGGAGATCAACGGGCTGATGGTGCTTCGATTCCTCAGGATTTTGAGCCATGGAAATGTATCTTGCACAAACAAAAGAGAGAGAGATGGAGGAGGGCGAGGAGGCTGTACGGGATGGCGACAAAGAGGTGTTGCCAGTCAACGGCCTTCACAGTGGTTGACCGCATTATTTATTTCACACGCACGCTATGCATTAACTGATCACGCGTTTAGACAGAAAGTGATCAGAGCCAGGATGACAGTGTCTGGGCTGGGCAACATATATTCTCCTGCTGACGATTGGAAACCAAAGAAACGCTGTTACATATACTGGATCATTTACAGAAGAAGATGTGGCGCCGTTATCCTGAGCCAGTGGCTGATATGGCACCACAAACCACTGAAACAGTTACAAGTTTGGTCTTGGTGTAGAGACGGACGGCTCACCCTTTTACCCCTTTTTTCCAGTTGAACGCCCCTTTGGTGCATATGCCAAGTGTAATGATGGTCGACCATCAAACAGAATGCATCTTGTACCTCACGATCCTTGATTGACTGCCATTCTTTGCTCACCAGAAGCTGACGTAGATTTTCTGGCAGTGGTTCCAAATCCTCGTCGTGGAGGTCTAAAAAATCAATGAAGTATTCGCAACCTGGACAATCCCACACGAAACGGCCAGATGGAATAGATGGCGGCAGCCAGCAAAACCTGGGAACGCATTCGACAAGGGCTTGATCCGATATGTCATCGTCAGGATCAGAGTATGAAGGTGTAGATGGTTCAGAAAAGTCGGATTCATCATCTGCGGTATGTGACACAGTTGGCATATCCTGGTTAGAGTCTAACTCTGTGGTGAGCACAAGGGATGCGGTAGGTCAGTCATAGAGAGAGTACATACTCGTCATCGTGTAGGAGGTAATAATGAGGTGGTTGGGAAGGTGACATATTATTTATCTGATACGGAGGTAACTCTGGTAAATGAAAAGGCGGGTTATATAAATCTAGGTGTGATGGATGTGATGCCTAATTTCTTTTAGGTAACAACGGTGTCGGGGTTGTCGGATGTCGCTTGAAGGTTTGAAAGGTATAAAATATTCTATCAATGAAGGAACTTTGATTAATGTAAGTTATGTTAACACACTCTAAGATCGTGTCGAAGTCAAAGGGTCCTGATACGTTTAATAGATCTCCTCAAATTATCATGTGGCTGCTATATTGTTAGGAGACGTGATAGGTCCCGGGATGAAGTTCTACCGCGTATTGCGAATGATTTCCTACAAGCTATATTTGGCAATGGGCATTATGACGTCACGAGAATAATGATCGATGTTTGCGATATGTTCCATTCGCGCTCGCCAGCAGTGATATATTGTATTGTGAAGCCTGATTAAGTTGATTCAAGGCCTTTCCCGGTGTTCCTAGGCTGTATTGCTTCACAGGGGGAAAACTGCCCGTTCAAGTGACTAGTAGGAGGCACAGGGAAGGTGTGTTCGATCTCATTCTCCTTGTTTTATTTCTCGCTAACCGGGAGCTCAGGAAAGGAGGAAGTCCATGTAATTTAGTTGTAGCAGTACAACATTAAGCACCCTCATTGCTCCACTCTTCTGTCTCAAGTTGTACATGTACTAGAATCCAGATGAATAGATGACTGAACACTCTAGGACGGCGAGGTGGACGACAGGTCAAAATATGTGGAACTCTAGGCCGCTCTCCGCGCGAACCACAACTCTTATTTTGGTTGTTATCATTCTTCTATCAGTTACCCCATCAGTCATTACACCACGTTCAAACACGAGTACGGCTCTATTGACTCATTTGAACGCGAGAAACTCTAACCCGTATCTTTCAGTATATCTCCACAACCGCAAAACGTGAGTAGAACTCTATTTGCTTCAGTGACCGCGAGAATCAACCAACACAATCCTTTACTTCTACGACGACGACGACGACCTCCACCACCACAACAACAAACGCGTTCGCAGCTACCGTGTAGTAACACGTTACTCCTACCCACCACCACCACCAAACGTGAGTAGAGCTCTATTTGCTTCAGTGACCGTGAGAATCGATCAACACACAGTCCTTTACTTCTACCATCACCACCACCACCTCCCACCTCCCACCACCACCACAAACGTTCACAGCCACCGCGTAGTGACACTGTACTCCTACCCACCACCACCACCACCACCCAACATTCGTAGCCTAAACGTAAGTATGGTTTGTTCTATGGACCGCGAGAATTGACTTTCACAACACAATCGTTCACCACCACCACCTCCCACCACCACCACAAACGTTCGCAGCCACCGCGTAGTGACACTTTGCTCCTACTCACCAACACCAAACGTTCGTACCCCAGAGCGTAAAAACGTTAGTACGGTTTGCTCTATTGACCGCGAGAATTGACTTTCACACCACAATCGTTCATAGTCACCGCTTATAAAGGTGAGTGCGGCCTTGTTTGCTTCCAATGACTGCGAGAACTTACTTAGCTTACTTAGCACTTGTCTTCAACTACCAAGTGCGACCGGAACAAAATGAACCTTGACTGGGAAAAGTAAGTACCCGGGTCAACGTACTACGTATTAATCTTCTTACAGTCGCAGACTTCAAGTGCCTACGCAGCAAGGCAGCGAGGGAACGGTAGATAATGGTTCTCCAGTGAGTGTGGAATCTCGCCTTTTCCRTCGTTTTGCTAACGGGGTCATAGCCTATCATCCATTCCTCATYGTCTGGCGGTGCCGTACTCGATTTCAACGGTGAAGACATTGAGAGAATTGTAGGGATAAATTATGACAGTAACGGTTACCCAGTGAGTGTCGAATCTTTTCTTTTCCGTCGTTTGGCTAACGGCGTCATAGCCCGTCCTCCATTCCTCGTCGTCTGGTGGCACCGCAACTCTTTCATGCCGAAACAATCCATCTGCCGCCCATCTTCCTCACAAACTGTATGTCACCAGATACCGCCGACACGATACATACGAGAACAACACCGGCGTCAACTTATGCGATGTCGGTTATGATACCAACGGAGAAAATACCAACATC
>JNHV02000677.1:0-12071 GCA_001691785.3 Amanita brunnescens Koide BX004
CCCTGCCTGATCCCCTGCCTGATCCCTTTCCTGTGCTTCCCCATAATCCGTTTCCTCCCCATGCAGCTCCAGCCATCTCCGCAGCAGACCTTACTGAAGACCCGAATCCAGTACCAGATTTGAGCTCAATGTCCTCTTGCTTCTTGTTGGCACCTGAACCGAAGCTAATACCAAACGCGCTGCCCGACGAAGTGTCCGCAGCCCCTGCTCCCCCCGAGCCAAACCCAAAGCCGAGCGAACTCAGCTTGTTCCCAAACCCGCTGACCGCGCCGGAACCCATAAGTGAGGATATGGATCCAGAGAACAACGCCGACGCTCCAGTAATAGTGTTATCGGCGGCGGCAGGCGGAACCGGGTTGTTGAGCAGGCTTGCTCCTCCTTCCACTCCGCCGCTGGTAAACGAACCAGGAACATCAAGCAGAGAATTATCCGCCAACTCCGTGCTGTTGCCCCAACCTCCGCCCGAATCATCAAGGTTCCACGCTGCGTCTTGCGCGCCAACGTCATGGTTCTCAACTGCGCCCGGGCCAATTTCCGCGCTGGCATCCAATAGGTCCGTGCCTGCAGCTCCAGCGGCGTCTCCCGCCCAACTTGGTTCAGGTTCTGGCTCAGGCTGTACTTCAGGCTGTACCTGAGCGGAAGGGTTGAGAGGGCTGAGTAGCCTCTCCGATTTGGGGGATTCTTTTCTGGACAGCGCACGTGAGGCGGGGAGTACCGCTGACTTGGGCGACGCGGGCGCTGAAGGCTTTGGCGAGGGCGTAACTGCAGCCTGCGCAACGTGCGGTGTGTGTGGACGTTTTGGTGATGGTTGGGGAGGTGCGGCTATCTCGGGCTGGACTGGCGGTGGCACTGGTGGCAGTTGGGGAGAAGGGCGAGCGGTAGAAGTCATAGATTGCTTGCGACTCTTGGATTTAGGCGTGTGCGGTTGCGTAGGAGGCTTCGTCTGTGGTTGCGGGGTCTGCTGCTGAGGTGGTTGAGGGGTTTGAGGGGTCGGGGTCGGTGGTTGGGGAGTTGGAGGTTGAAGAGGTGACCTAAGCTGCGGGTCTCCCGCTCCCCAGACGGCGGAGAGCGCGTCGCCAAGCCTAGCGCCGGCTACACTGCTTGAAGACTTTGTTGACGTAGTTCGCTCGCGGCCCCTGGAATGGACGCTTGCTCTCCTACTATCTGTGCTTAATTCTCTCTCAATTGATTTCGCCGGTGATGTTGCTTTGGGTGTCGTTGGTTTGCTGAGAGTGCGTTCTCTCGCAAGTTCATGAAGATTGGGTGTCGTTGGTTTGCTGAGAGCGTGTTCTCTCACAAGTTCGTGAGGATGAGGGGAAACAGAGGGTGGCGGAATGCCTCTGATGCTGGTCGACTCTCCACCGTACAGACTATTGCCATCATAACTACCTGGCGAAGTGGGATGGTGCTGTTCTGTTGGTGAACGTGCGCGAGAAGCAGGGAGAGARCGGAGTCGGTCAGAACGAGGCGTCGCCCCTGCGAAGTGGTCATCTTCAGGATAGAYATCCGGTTCATCATCGTCTACGGCACGGTGCCCGTGCTCATTGTAGACAATAGATGCAGGGCCACTGACAATATCAGAGTTTGTCGCATATGAGAAGAAATTTGCTTACTATTTGGTGCTCCCCTGRCATATAAATCGTATCAGCCAAATCTGGGCCACGTAAGATGGACGAAACACGTACGTTATCTACCCACTTCATTCTCGCCTTGAACTCTGTCAATCCAAAGTGAATTTCAACGGAAAATACAATGGTCCAGTACTCCTTTCCATTCTTTCCAACCTTTGGCTCTGCGCTTCCGCTYAAGAGTGATAGATCGGCTTGCACGATACACAATGTAGAGAAAGCCTCTGTTGGTGCATGCATTTTCAGTTCGAAAAAGGCGAAGCGAAACGAGTAAGTAGACAAACCCGATTGTCTATCGATCCACGTTGGTATCTCATTGCCCCCTCTAAAGCACCATATCTCGACCTCAAACACGGAAAGCAGCGAAAGACTCGTTAGTTCTGTGGAGTATTTCCTYGAGAATACCGTCGACTCCTTTACTTGTATGCTCTGTTCCATCGGACCATTAGTGTAGGATCCCATCAGGGATGGTTGTCACTTACTCTAGCCAAGATGCAATCAAATGCATCAGGTAACAACTTGGGACCGGATGGCAGCTCGCATAATCGATCTGTTCGTGAGACGTGGTCCGCGTTGCTTTGATCAAACTCGCGCAGGTACTCGACTCCATACATGAACTTGGACATGCGGGCCGATACGTGATGGTCGCAGAAGAACCCGATAGCGCCGTCTGCGACGGCTTTCGATCTGTGGCGGGATCAGGCAACGATGAGAGGACGGGGATATGAATCACTTGCGTTTGTGAATCTGGACGACTGACGGTGACGTTGAACCGCYTTAAGCGTTCTTGAAGTTGGCTGTTCGAAGAGATGAGGCATGGGGAATGGGTACTGTTGGAGAGAAGACCTACGAGAATAGCCATGGCGATGCGGCRTAGCCTCCAACTAGGAAAATGGACTGGCAGTGGTATGTTAACGACAGAAGAACCAAAAGTGAAGATATCCTTACTCTAATCATGCCTTTCGACGCGTCGATCTGTGCTTTGATGGCATCAACTGCAGCTATGAGAGTAGCAACGGTTGAGAATAGAGATGRAGAAGAGGCGCGAAATGCAATAATACCTTCGACCGAGGGTTCGAATAAGTTAGCGACTACAAAGATGTTATCGTAACAGTTCCTGCTACAAGAGAATGACAAACCTTCTTGTCTAAATATGACAAGTCAGACACTTGTCGAGCGACAAAGGAGACTCTTACCCCGTCARCTTGAGTTGCCCGCTACGTATGCCTACCGAGAGATCCTGGTAAAAAGTCAGCCAAGTATGAAGGACGGAGAATGCAATGCCAACCTTATCTAATGGCGAACCAAAGGGTATGAACTGCAACTCCTTCTTGTCTCTAAACAACCGCTTTGTTGTCTCATCAAACTTCTTGGTGATATGGTCAAGAGCGTCTGGCGTTCCATATTTGGAGGCTTTCAGTTTCTCTGAGTGATGATGTCAGAGCATAAAGGATATCAAGACAAGCTAGCCACCTTCTAGAAATTCTCGCGCTCTACGGCTCACGAACACGGACCCGGCAAATATACCTGCGCGGATCAGAAGCTAATCAGCGAGAGCAAGATATGAACGCACAATCTGGTGGTGCTATTTCTTCGATCACTAATGGAGATGTGGCTTTGATGCCATACGAGGAAATATCTAAAGTTCCTCCGCCTGCATCAGCAATGAGGAAACCATGCTGCGAGGGGCTCTAGCGAGATCCTTGAATATAACCCTCGATGCACTTGCACCAGCACTTACGGAAAGCACATCTGCTGCGAGACCGTTCAGCACACACGCGTGCAAGCTGGCTTCTCCCTCCGTGACGAACCATATCCTCGCCTTTCCCGCGTTCGTGTCCGGTATGAGGCCACCACATATCGCAGCCCTTCTCATCTTGCTCTGTTGCGGACCTTCCCATCCGTTCGGGTGCGAAAGCACGAACTGCATGTTGTTTTCGACCGCACTCCACAGCGCCTCACCGTTTGCGTGTGTATCTATGATAAACTTTTTGGTGCAGTGATAGAGATAAGCCAAAAAGTCTCCAAAGACGTGGACAGGGGTCTTCTTCTTGGGCAGCGGGCTGAAACGCATTCCGTTCATGTTGAGCCGCATGGTGCGTGGCCGAAGACGCAGCTTGAACCTTGTAGGCCATCAGCCGGTGAAGAGAAGGGGCGTGCTGAACTTACAGCTCGACCTTTGACCATCCCTCGTCCTCAGCCTGGGAGATGATCGTGGCGGTATCCGCTTCGGCACCAGCAGCCACGACTTTTCCGTGCGTGTCATAATAGATGATAGAAGGGATCTTGGTGTTGCCGGCAACATGCTCCTGGCCGGGAAACCTGTCGAGATGAGGGGAAGACAGCAAGGAGGCGATAAGCGACCTGCCTTGTTACGCCCTGGATTTTTGGTATCTCGCTCGGTTCAAGGATGGCATATGACACCTGGGAAGCGTGATCGGGGATGATGGGAGATCAGAGGGAGAGACTTACGCCGCTGAAGGTTGTGCCGACGTCGATTGCGACGACGAGCGAGCGATGCGGGCCAGAGTATGGCTTCCGCGAGCCCGCAGAGAGGGCCTGAGCCATGGGAGGAGTCGGAAGGCTCTAAACACGAGGCGGTTACGTTGGTTCCCCATCAGTCAGGATCAGGCCTTGTGCGATATCAGACCATGCTCTCGCTGGCCGCCTTTCATCTCAGAAATTTCTACGGCTCGGCCCTCAGTTATCTCCAGAGCAAGCCCGCCCAAGTCTCCCCCGTCCCTGACCACATCGCGGGCGCTCTCTTACGTGAACCATCTGATGCCGTTGGTCTTTCCCGACCAGGACACCTCCAGCCACGCATGCGCAGAGAGCTCGAATTCACAAGGACCGAATTGGTCCGCACGAAAACCGATGTCGCGATGCTCGAGGAGCGCTGCAGGGTGCTAGAGAAGACGCTCAAGGACACTCGGGATATACTTCGCGTCCGCGAGGCCGAGGTGGACAAGGTCCGCAAGGAGCGCGACCGGGAGCGTAGACTGTCTGAGCGTCGCCGGAGTGATTCTACGCCGCTGCAGACAGCGCACAAGGCCGACGCCGTGCCGTCCCGCCGCAGCTCGGCCGACATTAGAGCCGTCCCCAACGGCCGCGCCGCCGCCGTGCCCAAGCCCGCTGCCCCCGCTGCCCCCGCCGTCCCCGCCGTCCCCGCCGTGCCCAAGCCGGTGTCTCCGCCCGCCTCCGCCCCGCCTCTCTCGCCGCCCCCAGCGCCACCAAAGCACAGCCCCTTCATCACGGCAGAGGAGCGCGCTCGCCAGCGCAGCAGCGAGGCGTACCTTACCCGAACAGACAGCTGGTCCGGCGCACAGGTTCTCCAGGCTTTGCAGGACATCAACTCGGAAATACTCCAGTTTGCCGCATCGGCCACCGAGGTCTGCACCTTTGCCCCGACTCCAGAAACCCGCGCCATCCTTGCCCCCAGATCCGCCCAGGCAATGCATGACACGGCGTCTCGTCTGGGCATCAAATTTGCACGCATCTTATCAAGCAGCGATCACTCGCAGGATCCCCTTTTGGTTCAGTGGGCTCTGCAAGGATCCGTCGCGCTTTGCATTGCACGCGCTCTGTCGGCTTTTTGCTTGGGCTTCCCATCGGATGCAGACAGCATCCTATCGCAGATCTATAAACGGATGTCATTAGCGGGTAGGTCTCCTCTTCTTCTCCGGAACCCTTCTCATCCCGATATCCGAACCAGAACCCCAGCCTACTTCATCCAAATGGCGTGCCCTCACTCACAGGAACATTCACGCTGTATATCCGACTCTGGACGAGTACGCGGTCCAAAAGCTGGCAGAAGCCATCGTCCGTTGGTCAGCCGACGTCTTTGTCATCTCCGGTTGCACATCCATCCATGGCATATCCTCTCCCACCATCAACTCCCCATCTTCGTCATCCCCTCCAAACTCACGGACCCTATCCGCCCAACCATCGATCGCCTCACTCGCTTCTTCAGCCGCATCCACCACCTCCGCCAAGTCAACCATAAGTACAAACGCCACAACCCATCTCCGGGAATCCCTCAAAACCCACTTTGGCGACCAGATACGCAGGCTGGCGCGGTCTACCACGCGTCTGGCGACAACGGTGCGGGAAGAAATTCTTTCCACGTCTTTTGACGTCATCGCCATGGACCACACCCAAAACTTTAACCCAGCAACCATGTATGACTATATGGCGCCACATGCACAGGCTAGCAACGGCGCTAGTGCGAACGGAGAAACCGGCACTTCGGTGCTGGCAACGACCGAACTTGGATTGTTGTGTACGACCCGGATAGGAAACAGGGAGAGTGTAGGCGACGAAGACGTAACCATTGAGAGAAGGATCCTTCTAAAGCCAAAAGTCGTGCTAGAAACCGTGTTGGAAATGCTGGATCGGTGATTTAGTCGTCCGGCGTTCGATTTTTTTATATTCATTTCACAACGACATTCATCACAACATACCAGCATACTCTTATTTATTGGATCTCCCCACATTCACCCCGTGTACGCTTTATACCAGTATAATCTATTTCGATGACTTAGACTTTGTTCGTTGTGTTTGTATGCCATGTATGCCATCTTTTAGTGCAAGCAACATTATGATACATTCTTTCGAACGAGACTAACGATACACAATTGCTTTTTACGAAATGCTAATCCTCTTCGGCGCCATCTCAGCTGTCGCCTTGGGGAACGTGACGGTCAAAACACCGTCCTTCATGCTCGCCCTAACCTCACTGTCCTGTAAACGCCTCAAATGAGAATCTCCACCATAGTATTAACAACAAGCGCACAAACCTTCACGCCCTGAGGGAGCTGGATCGTCCTAGAAAACTTGCCGTACCTCCTCTCTTTGAACGCAAACCCGCTCTCATCGAGGTTCTCGGTCTTTTTGACCTCGCCAGAGACGGAGAGGCGGCCGTTGTGCACCTCGATACTGACTTGGTCGGGCGTCAGGCCGGGCAGTTCGAACAAGGCCGTGACGCGATTTTCTTTCTCATTCTCGTGGAGGTCCATTCTGGCGCGTGATTAAGTACTAACTAACAACATAGCGTGGTAAGCTCACCTCGGCCTGTAGGGACGCTGGGCAGCGTCGCTCTGATCGGCGCGGCGCGCGCGCTCGGGCTGATTGACCAACTCGCTCATGAGGCGGTCTATCTCGTAAAAGGGCTCGTAAAACCAAGAAGTAGACATGTTGCGTGTGTGGGTCTAAGAGGTGGTCTCATAGGGCTTGGATTTTTATACGATGGATTGGAGTATCGTGGTGCGAGATGAGACACATTGTCATCGTGGCTGTGCAATTCAAATCTAACCGTTAACTTAACGATTCTAACCGGCTCAGCAATTCGAGAGCAGGCGCAATCCCAACCATGCCTCTTACCGCCGTGGGGTTAAGTTTGCGCTAGGCCTTCATTACCGGTTCTTCTGGTCTCCAAGCCTTCAAGCTTCAAGCTCAGTCTGTGTCGCAACTTCCTGCTATGAGGTCAACCGGATATACACCGCGGGGCTTACTGCCGTCTTCTTCTTCCTTCCGCCGCTTCCGCGATATATCCTGCCGACGACGCAAGCAACCCCGCGCCGATGTATACAAGGAGTTCCTGACTCGGAGCTCACTCGGTGATAGGATGAATGTTCCCTATAGTAGTCGTCTGGTTACAACGTTGCCAAAATCTCGCCGTAGCCGCTAAAAGCTCCTCTAGGCTTTTCTACCCTCCCGTTCACGGAAACCCTGTTTCTCTTAACTTATTCGTTCGCTTGCGGTCGATCAAATTCCAAACCTCAACCACTTCTTACCAAACTAAAATTAGATCCAAGAATGTATGTATCAGCCGTGACCGGAATATAGGAGACTTTGATGGATGATATAAATCGAGCACTCGGAGCTTAAGGTTGTAAGAGGCTCCGTCTTTTCTTTGCTTTCGTTCTAAACTCTGGACCGCCCATGCACTCGCCAACCCATAACGACAGCGTCGCGGTCGTCGCCATCTCGGCGTTSCTCGGGCTCACTCTCGTATCAGTGCTTTACAACCGTGTTCGTCGCCAGCACGGCGAGAACAGCCTTCCCCCTGGTCCAACTCCCAGTTTCCTTTCAGGGAACACTTACCAAATTCCGTCTTCTGAACCATGGAAGGCCTACGCAGATTGGTCAAAAATTCACGGTGAGCCRTCATGTTCTAAATGGTCGGCGTATTACTCAACCGGCTAATCCAGGAAGCTCTCTAATCCACTTGCGCGTCTCTGGTAAAACTACAATAGTAATCAACTCTGCCCAAGCTGTACTAGATCTACTTGAAAGTCGAAAGATATAYTCGGATAGGCCGCGCTCTGAATCTTCCTCTTCCTCTTCAGGACCTTCACAAAATGCCCCTGAATCGGTAACATCTTGCCTTTTGCGGCCCCTTTCCTGGATATTCTCATCGTGGACCCCTCGCGCAATTTTGGGCGATCGCCCTTCAGTTTTCAGCACATCATTCTTGCACCCCAGGTTCCAGAGGTACAGAACACTGTTGCAGAAAAGCCTCAACCGTGGCGCAGTCCAAAAGTACAGAGACCTCATGGAGCAAGAACGTCTCGTCATGTTGAGGGGTATGGCACAGTGCCCAGCAGATTTTTTCCAGCACGTCAGGAGGTGGGTGATTCAGTCATTTCCCGCACAAGCTATATGGTTAACTTCACAAAACAGGAACGCAGGCGCAGTGATAATGAACGTTGCCTATGGCTGGCCAGTCACGAGAAATGACGATTACTTTGTCCGCCTCATGGAAGAGGCATTTTCGATCCACAACGCGATCAACAAACCGAGCGGCTGGCTGGTTGAATTCCTTCCTATCCGTCGGTTTTTACGTACTTTGGAGCTCTTTGCCGGTGACTGATGCCGCGACCCTTCCAGTGCGTTTCCTGCCATCCTGGTTCCCAGGCAATACATATAAACGCCGGGCGGCTTTTTTCAAAGAACGCATGTGGGCCATCGACAATGCGCCGCATCTTTGGGCCAAGCAGCAGATCGTCAGTGGACATCTGCGAGGCACTTTTCCTTTTCTTCTGACCGTGTGTCTGGTACCCAGGAATCGGGCAATTTTATCCCCTCGTTCTCTTCTGAACACCTTGTACCGGAAAATGGGCATGTGGTAGATGCCGAAGAGGAAGACATTATTAAATGGGCAGGCGGCGCCCTGTACTTTGGCGGCGCAGACACGGTCAGGATGCTTCGATCGATCGTCCACCGGCTGACTGATGATAATCTAAATTTCAGACCGTCGCATCAGTCCTGTCATTCATCCTGCTCATGACGTTGTACCCTGACGTCCAGAAACGCGCGCAGGACGAGATCGACAGTGTGGTCGGAGACGGCCGGCTACCCAGCATGGAAGATCAAGATAAGCTCGTTTACACTGGTGCTCTCATCAAAGAAGTGCTACGGTTTGCCCCAGTCGCGCCTCTAGGTATGCGTCATCACACGCTCGTTTTCTGGGCGCGCTGATTTAGCACTCGTGCAGGTCTCCCTCACCGTGCGATGGAAGAWGACGTTTACAAAGAAGGCGTTTACAAGGAATACCGGATTCCACAAGGATCGACCGTAGTTGCGAATATATGGCATGTGACTTATTATTATCTCCGAGTCGGCGCAGTTCATAACATCGGGATAATGCAGGGCTATCGCCCATGATGAAAACATGTTCGTTGATCCATATACTTTTGATCCCAGTCGTTTCCTGCCCTCCAATCATCAAACCAAGGCCCAGATCGACCCTAGGAAGCTCATATTCGGATTTGGGCGGAGAGTATGCCCAGGTGCGTCAACGTGGCATCCCCCCCGCGTTTGTTGAGTCCTTACCGGACACGTCCAGGCGCACACTTTGCCGAAGTCTCGATGTTTCTAAATATAACCGGCATTCTGGCCATGTTTAATATACGCAAGCATGTCGATGAGAAGGGAGTCGAGGTTACACCAAAGTTTGAGTTCACGACCGGGATCACAAGGTACGGATTAGGCTCGCATCCAGCCCTGCTTTGATTGTTGTTGACTGATGGTTGTACTAGTCATCCCAAGCCATTCACATGTCGGATAGAGCCTCGCAGGGCAGATTCATTATCCTATATTTGATATTGCCGCACGCAGGGACTTGAGATGATAGACACGGTACCAATTAATTAATTATAGATACCCTTTGCTAAATTACTGTAATGGAGTTGCTGTTGGTATGACGTACCTCGCAATTGGTTCGAATGCCACTTAAGTTTAGTAGATTTATTTAATGAGCCCGGATATGGGGCATGACAAAATTAATATTATTCGACCGCTGATGGTGTTATCATCTTTTCTCCGGTCGGCTATACCTTTGCTCTATCCGGAGGTTGCTGAAAAGTGAGATGTAGCCTCAGCTAAGCCTGAGTTGAGCATTGCTCCCGAAAGATTCTGAAAGACCGAATAGAATAGCTCGAATTAAAATAAGAGCCAAGACCAGTACAAGACGAACTSCGAGTTGTCCTTGAAACGCATAGAGAAGTTGAACCCACACTTTCTCCTTTCTTCCCTCGGGTCGGCGCGCACGAACGGGGCGTTGGAGTAAATACGTGCGGTTCATACATATAGGTGCTACTAGTACAGCGCCTAAACTCCTTCGAATTTGTCGTTGTTCCTTCGACAGCTTCTGCCACGTGTTTCCTGTAGATCGTTCCACCGGCTCCAAAACGCAGTGCAATATCAGCAGTTATTGCATCAACATCAGCAATGTACGGAGTCCCCCATCATTAATCTGGTGTGTCGACTCGGGGCGACCGGTCTCTGACACTGGTTGCGAGTGCATCAAATGTCATTGACGTTCCTGGTTAAGGGCAAGTCTTCAGCAATCTTGTTTATATACTGCACTGAGTCCTCCAGGCTTGCTTTACTTCAGAGCTGGTCTCCAAAGTTACCACATTCTCCATTCCTGCCCCTTTTCGTTATTTCCTATATAAAATCTGTCAAGTTGTCGATTGCGATGTTATTTGTCCGCACGCTGCTGCTTTCTTTCGTGCTAGCCCTCTCTGTGGCTGCGACTTCTGCCGCTTGGGTCCCTTCAGACGTACTGGTGCCCCTTACAGACGTAGAGGCGGCCGATTATTTGGCTAAGGAGGGTGGTCAATGGAACAAGTTGCTGGCACCAACACAATATTTGGTCAGCACATTTATTCTCTTTAAATTATGCTCATGTGTGTCTGACATATTGCACAGTCTGGTTATCAGGTAGATATTGACACTAATCCACGCCTCATTTACCACCCATATTTCGCAGGACGAGACAGAGGTTACCCGCCTTGATTTTATATACCTTCCTATCGCCGGGCGCATTTATACTTTACAGGTTACATTTCA
The DNA here is from genome assembly GCA_001691785.3 of Amanita brunnescens Koide BX004. Lineage (NCBI taxonomy): Eukaryota > Fungi > Basidiomycota > Agaricomycetes > Agaricales > Amanitaceae > Amanita > Amanita brunnescens. Next base: position 10,983 of record JNHV02000677.1, read on the forward strand.
CGGGCCCGGGCTCCCGCCTACTATCTTCGAAGTGTCTCAGTTGACGGATGTAGATGGACAGGAACTCATTGGTTATTTTCGACGAAGGGTCAGTAATATGTCACAATTACTAAAAGCCTAGACGAGTCTGACATGTGCTTCAGGATGATGAGTTCATCAAAATTGTTTATTTAAATGGGCCTAAGCACGTCGGATTCTTCATGGCCGGTCTTGAAGAACATGAAAAGGAGGTAAAGGATTATAGCATCAAAGAAAGCGGCAGTGGGGGAGGAAAGGGAGGAAGGCGAGCAGCGGGAGGAATAAGAAAGCTACCCGCCGGGCGTGTTGGTTCACTGAGGGGTCGTTAAAGACGCAGCCTTCCTCCCGGAAACATTATGTTGTCGTATACAAATGATCCAGTCCAAAGTCAAGCTTAAAGTCTGACTCGATCAACAGGTAAAAAACATGACAAAGACTCGGAGAAGCAGGAAAAACAAAAACAAGACCAGTCCCAAATTCTCTTCCACTCGTTATGCCATTGATCGTAGTCAGATATGAGCTCCATCGCCATATATCCTTCGCAGCGCGTTAATAATCGTGGAAGGCGCGTATTTCACCGGATGTAAATAGAAGTGTGATGACAGGTAATACGATGTCTACCGACGAAACGCGTTGAACTTCAGTTGGTATCGATGAGTGCTTGTTTTTGAGGTAGCGTCAGCTATTATACGCAGGTTTTAGAGAGATAGGCTCATACCCGGTGCTTGCTCTGATACGGCGAGGTAGTACATACATGCACCACTCGAGAAGTGGATACACGACCACTACAAAAGCAGCAGGCGTATACTGCGACYGGTGATAATGCTGTACGTCAAACTCTGCAGGCATCACAGACGACGCTCTCGTCGACGCTGGCCCAACCACACTCGCTACTTCTTCGCAAAAACATCCGCACTCGGGGACAGTCAGTCACACTCTTCTTTAGACACGATCGACAGGTGGCCAACATGGAAGCATGACAGCGCCCGCGACTCGGAAATTCACGCTCACGTGCCGCCGTAGTGGCAGCTCATCACCTGGCACCGGGACAGGGAGCGATAGGCCAAGCGT
>JNHV02000679.1:0-12066 GCA_001691785.3 Amanita brunnescens Koide BX004
GGTAGCCCACTGGGCCTCTACGTTCGACAGGGGAATAATGCTCGCCGCCCGAGAGGCAGAACTTGTCACGGAGGAGGAAGAGGCACCGTCAGATGCGACATGTGCAGCGTTGGCAGTTGTCGACGCGAGTGCACGAACTTGCAACGAGCGACGGAGGGCGTGTTGGCGCGCCAGGCGAAGAGCAACTTGTGCTTGCATGTCTGAAAAACGATAAATAAAGTGGTAGAAGACAAGGTAGAGTAAAGGACCTTTTTTCGGGATGCGTACGGTACGGCGGAAAATGGGATGTGAGAAATGCGCACAGGCGGCGTTTCAATCCGGAACGAACCGGAAGATCCCTCGTCCCAGAAATTCGGTGCTGCCAGTTACTCAACAACTACAGTACATGTACAGGGCGTGTAGATAGATTCGGCACAATATCATTCATCAACGCAAACTCAATTCAAGCAGCCGCAGTGGAATTTGGGCAATCCCGAGAGATATGACTGAAAAACGGACAATCAGTCTGGCTACCCCGTGGAAACAATGCGGTTTCCTGCTCACTCTTCAGATCCACAGCTATAGCACGCGCGTTTCTGGGGCTGAGGGCACTCTCTGCTGATGTGGCCCTTTTGCAACGTCAATTCTCGCTCGAATGTGCTATATGATATATGACTTACGAAGCCAGAACAGTTGTAACACTTGCTTCCTCTTCCGCCAGCACAATCGCGCGACATGTGACCTACTTCGCCGCAGGTGTAGCTGTTTATATGATCTTAATTCAACGTCTCGCCAGTCTACGACAGTTGTTCATACCATGTCCTTTGATTATTGCCGCTTCTCCAGTTGCCGCTGGTGCTTGTGCTGGTGCCGCCGCCACCGCCGCCGCCACCAGAGCCGGAGCTCTCCGGGCATGAACGGGCGATATGACCAGTCTTGCCACACCGATAGCACTCCGTTGCACTAGCGTCGAACGAGGCTCCCGCAGGCTCCGGACAGTCCCTTGACTAATGATGACAGGGTCAGATTAGAATCAAACCCAAACGATCATCACACGAGCTTACAATGTGTCCTTCTTGGTTACACTTGTAACACGTTTTGGGTTTTGCTTCTCTTGTACATTCTTTTGAGACGTGGCCTTCCGTGCCGCCTTCGCGAATTAATCAAACGCCGTCTTGGAAGAATGCATCAGAATACCCACAGTTGTAACTAAGACAAGCGTCAGCTGATCAGTACTCATTGAACGTTTCAAGMGCAGGTGACGACAAGAGCCGTCAACCCCCCAAGGTATGTGGAATATAGGATAAAAATCCAGGGACAGCGAAGGTATATTCACCAGGTAGGAGTGCCAGCCTTGGGGCAGGTGGCAGCTTGGTGGCCGACTGTCGAGGCAGAAGCGAATAACACAGGAATTGACGGATCGCACAAATTCATTGCGATGACGAGATTTATTGCATTTTYGGAATGTAATAAACAATCCAGCGAAAGGGCAGTGGATTATTTGTACGGAGGGAAGCGAAAAAAAAAGCACAAATCAGCAAACCATAAGAGATACGAATGAAGAATAATCAAAGAGGGGGAAAGAGTAGCTAGTACTTCGTTGCTTCTGAAAAATGGTACGCAAACCACTCTTGCCATGCAAACGATGAACCAACTGGAGATCCAGCGTGGATGGGCGGAAACGAAGAGGAGATAGGGACAATGAGTGAAAATACCACGCACATCCGCCGCAGTTGAAGCAGCCGCGACCACTACTCATTTCTTCTTTTTGGTGGGGGATAGGTAGTGCACTAAGACAAACGAGGAGGAAATCAGTAAAACTCTCGCCTCAGTAGAACAGCGGCGAAGCGGATAGGAGCGGGAGGAAGAAAGGATGGAAAACATCCAGGGCAACGCACCTTAAGTAGGTGGAGACAAAGGAAGATGATGGCGGTAATAGAAAGAGAATCGCCCAAATAAATTGACTCGAAGTGGACCGTGCAGTCCGTTTACGTAAGTGGCTGCATGAATATCAAATGCGTGCCAATGTTCTACTAAACAATACACCGGCCAATTACAATCCCTTGTGATCTTCCTTTTCATCATTAGCATCCTTGCCGCCTTCACCGGTGCCTTTTCCATCATCCTTCTTCTCCGTCATCTCAATCGGAATAATTCTGTACTCATCTGCATCYGCAGTTCCATCTTCCAACTCGCTTCGTCCGATCGTCGCTTTGTTGTCCACCAGCCCATGCAGCGCAATCACCGCCCTTAGTAAGCTGCTCAGGTACACCACCAGCATCTGGTCATTCGTACTTGACGCAAAACTCTGCGTCAGTGTCTGATCTGACAGATCAGGCAGCAGGTTCAGGGCATCTTGCAGGTGGTAGATGACTTGGTGATTCACAGGCAGCGTCCCTGCAGCAATGTCGGCTAGATACTTCTGTATGTCTCCTACTCGCGCCTTGAGGCCGCGAAGCGAAGCGAGCTGTTCGCTGACGCGTGTAGCTAGCGTGGTCGTCGTCGAATCTTTAATATCGCGTAGCAGATGCTCCACGCCAATTTCTTCCGCTTCCTCTGCTTCTATCGCAGATGGCACATGCAGAAATGTTTTGCTCGTCTCCGTGCCGTCCTATCGAGACAAAGTCAGCGTCGTCAGTTTCCCTAACGCGCACTTACGTCCTTGATCTCCTCCACCGCAAAATATGCATCGGTTGGGATGCCCACACTCTGCGGTCTTACATCCACAATCACCATTACAGGCCGGGCAATATACCTCTTGAACAAATCATTGATCTCCTGATCCGATGCCCTCAGCTTCGGACCCGTATGGTACCACCCAATCAGCCGTTCTTTTGCTACACACYCCATCAGGCTACGAATCAATCACATATGCCGCCATCGCACTCACCATTCACTTTCCTAAACATCCCATACATCCCCTCTATATAATTATGGTCCAAAAACCATGTCTTGCTATCTTTGTCATCCTCTTCAAACGGTATCGCAAACGAGTTGGCCACATTGATCGTCTTGCCGTTGTCCTGCCCTAGTAGCACGCCGACCACACGCTTCTGTGATTGTGAGTTGCGCGAGACAGAACGGGCATGGTGGTCTGCAACGGATAGCAAGACGAGCGGGTGGACGACTGTTCTCCGAGGTAATCATGTCAGCCTTGGATGCCTCTTGCAAATGGCCTTCCGGTGTCCGGAAAGTGATGAGTAAAAACGTACTGACTGTTGTTCCAGCTAACGCTGTAAGCTTGCGAGGTCATGTCAGAGGATATCTTAAGTTTATGACCGAAGAAGCACTCACTTGTTCTGTGGTGGTGGCGACCATGGTCGAATGACGAGCTGATGGCGGCCCCTCTTACGCGTTCTGGTGGACGCGTATGTTGTTTGCCATTGTTGTCCGGCGGCATCCGTCCGATAGCAGTGTCGTACCTCACTCAAGAATTTGTTGCCATTGAAAGATAGTTATTATTGTGTTCGTGCAGACATGACACTAAGAGAGAAACTAAAATGATATATAGCAAGAATAGTAAATTCCAATAAGATGCCCGTTCAATGCGCAAAGCACAACGGGCACGTACAGTATAAAAATCGGGAGATGGTAAAAAATCGTTAGGGAGAGACAGCATTCTCAAAGCGGACATGACATAAAGTTTTACATCCGATCAGAAGGCGAGAACCAAGAAGAAAAGGGAAATAAACAAGTAATCATACTGCTTGGATCAAAACCGGCGAGGATAGGAATCTGCAGATGGATGCTGCCGAGGCATCGTCGTAGCACGTCCCAAAAAGCCGCCATCAGTGGCAGCAGTATGTGGCGCAGTGGTTAGATGCGAAACTGTAGCATTCCTCTTTGGTGGCAGTAAAGCCGATTGTGGACCGACGTGGTTGTTGTCAAACACRCGAGCGACGTTGATAGACGGCAGAGGTTTTTCAGCCCTCGATGCTGCTGGAGTGGAAAGGCCAGCTTGCGGAACCGAAGGAAATGCATCAAATAAGTCAGTAGTCATGGTGGAAGGTTCAGATATCCAAGAATCGTTATCTCCAAGTGAATGAGGGTTGGTCAGGACTGAAATTGGTGGTGAAAGAATACTATCTGAAGGTGATGCCATGGATGAGCCTGGGGAGAACGGATTCGGAAGAGAYGAGGGAGAGAGTATGTCACTCCCGTCAAAGCTCTCCGCATCAAACAATGGTTCGGATGGCGGTAGCACATCGAGTTTGTACGTTGCCCGTGACGAGGGTCTTGATGTGTCCAAGTCCAGGTCGTCTGAAGACATGGACGAAGAAGCGGTTATAATACTAGAACTTGATGGTTTCGTAGGCATCGCTTCATGCTGAGACCGGTCTAACAAAAGTTAAGGACCACGTCAACGAGGCTCTGATAAAACCCTTACCTTTGGACTCATTCGCACTCAAGGTGCTACCACTGGACTTCGTCCTTGCCCGATTCCAAAGCTTCTCTGCAAAAGAAGCAGCGCGCCTCATGCCACTCCGCTTGGGCGACACCGACGGCCAAGCAATGTTAGAGGACCCTGCACTATCAGAATAATAAACACTCGGATCTGGAGGTGTGGCTACAGGCATAGAGTCTTCCGATGACTGCTCCGAGGAAATCGATGCACTTTGGCGTGAATACGCTACAGGCATGTTCAACGACCTCGTTGATCCTGTTCCTGTCAACTTCTTGAGGCCAGAGATTAGCCGTGGACGGGGTGGCTTGGGAAGAGGCTTAAATCCATCGGGAGCCTTTGAACGATTCCCTTCACCCTTTGATGCTGCTGAATTTATTTGCAAGTGCGTCGAGTCCACACTATGCTCATCCTCCAATGACGGCCTACTTAGTAGCTCGTCCTTCAAGGCTACATTTGTGGGCGACGCTTTCCAATGCTTCGTCTTTTTCCGCAAAGGCAGGCGGAAGGGACCGTTTTTAAGCGAGTTGGGGTCCATCAATGTTGCATGACGTCGAAGCCGCTTTTCGTCTTCCTTATCTGTGTCCTGTTCTTCTGACTGTCTACCCGACTCAGCTAACTCCGAAATATCGTCCGAAGATCGCGACTCGTCAAATAGGGCACCCTGCGTTAGAGCATGTTCTAGTAAAGCTGCATCCTGAAGTAGCGTTGCAAGTTCTCCGTTAGGAACGATTTTACTTTGTCTAGCTTTTGTATCTTCGGGCACACCAAGGGAGCTGAAAGATGCAATGGCTGATGCTGGCTCCTTGACTTTACCGCGTACAACTGCATGGAAAGTATTTGATCTACCCGCGGTCGCCGATGGTGGAGGATGTTTAAACCGAGAAGTAGGAGAAGTGGGAGATATTGCCGCAGATGGCAATGAACTTCGGAATTCCGTACTTCTCACATCCGGCGTTGGAGGGAAGTGTGAATAATCAACCTGCTTCCTTGGGAAAAACACAGGGACTCCACGAACCGTTGACGTTGCAATGCGCTGCGCAGTCACAATCTCGCCTGGACTGATGACACCGCCAGAACTAAGAGGTGAGAACATATCTGATGAAGTTCCAGYTGCAGGAGAGAGCGCATCCATCGAAGCCAAATCAGGCTGTGAGAAGTACGAAGGACTTGCTATTGTGGCGCGACGATCAGGCACGTCATATGCAAGTTGGGCAAGAGGAGAGTCAGGCGATCGTGCGGGAGGTGGAGATGTAAGGGTTACACCCGGACCCAACGACTCACCCTTGGGTAGGAGCATCTGTAGAATCTGTTCACTGAGCTGTTCGGTCAAAGCTGGATCTGCAGAAAGGGGACTTCGGAAGGCACCCTCGGAACCGCCTGCGACGGGAGAGTTAAGGTTGGACAAGCGCTCATCAGCTGACGAATGTCGCCACATGGCAGGACGGGCATTAGATAGACTACTTCCAGCAGATTTGACAGGAGAAGTTGTCCGGGAAAGGGTTTCGTCAGGCGAGCGGGGCTTGGGACTTGGAGGAGAAATGGGCGTCGAAGGAGAGGATACTCCTGCAGAAATTGGGGTAGCAATGCGTTCACTCTCTTGAGGGGAAAGGACCTCGTGGGAAGTGGATACCAAAGGAAACGGTATGCTCTCAGTTGCCGGTGGTGAAAGGGAAATGACAGGGACGTTGATCTTGGTAGTTGGCTCTAGTTCGTCATCAGCGCCGACGATACTAGGCGGGGCGTGAGAAGTGGGCGTAAGGGTGCGTAGCGAAGAAGAGCGAGAAACGGAAGAAGCCTCCGCGTCTTGTGCTTCGCCGGATTGACCAATCTTGTCTTCAACATTAACCAGCTGACCTGGACTCTCAACTGCTGGGCCGGACAGGATCGGGATATCATGCGCCGATTGACGCTTTTCATCCTTTAACGCCGTAACATCACTAGGAGAAAGGACAGTCGCATCAAGAACTTGGACTTCCTGCTCTAGCGTTGGAGAGGGGCYAACAACCCCCGGAGACTGAACCACCTCTGGCTTTGGGGAAGAGATGGTTGGGCTGAAGAAATTATTGTTCTTCGCCGACCTTGGAGATGGGATAGCCGTGCTGGAATGTCGGATATCCTTAAGCTTTGGAGAAGGAATAGTTGCACTGGTGGGACGGACATCCTCAAGCTTCGGAGAAGGAACAGTTGCACTGATAAGCCGGACATCCTCAAGCTTCGGAGAAGGGGTAGCTGAAATAGCCGTGTTAGAATGTCGGATATCTTCAAGCTTCAGGGAAGGAACAGTTGCACTGATAGGCTGGACATCCTCAAGCTTCGGAGAAGGGGTAGCCGAGCCAAGYCTCTCCTTTGGCCTTGGAGAAGGAAAAGATACGCTCAGAGGAGAGGCACCCGCACTCCTTGGAGAAGGGAAAGCTGCGCTAAGGGGAGAGGCGCTATCTTCAAGCTTCAGAGAAGGAACAGTTGCACTGATAGGCTGGACACCCTCGAGCTTCGGAGAAGGGGTAACTGAGCCAAGCCCCTCCTTTGGAGAAGGAAAAGATAYGCTAAGAGGAGAGGTACCCGCACGCCTTGGAGAAGGGAAAGCCGAGCTAAGGGGAGAGGCACTGGCAAGCCCTGGAGAAGCAATAGCCGGGCTGGAGACGCTCGTCCCCTGGGGCTCTGGAGAAGGGAGAGCAGGGCTGATGGGTTCCTCATCCTTGAGCTCGGRAGAGCTAACTGCTGGGCTGGGGAGATGCGAATCCATAAGCTTTGTTGCACTGGAGGGCCAGATATCCTGTAGAGAAAGGGTTGGGCTGGGTTGGACTCCCTCCAGCTTTGGAGAAGCGATTGCCGCAGGGAGGGACCGAGGCTCTTCCTCCRGCTTTGAGAGGGCGATGACTTCATCAGAAGGTTGATATTCTCCCTCAAGCTGTGGAGAATGGATGGTTACGCTAGAGAATTGAAACTCTTCGAGCTTTGACGAAGAGATGGCGGCGTCGACAAGTTGACTATTTTCCTGCTTTGGGGAAGGAGAGGCCTCATCGAGAATATCCTCCTGCTTTGGGGAAGGAGAGGCTTCATCGAGATTATACTCCTGCTTTGGAGAAGGGGAAGCCCCATCGAGAACATCCTCCTGCTTTGGAGAAGGAGAGGCCTCATCGAGAATATACTCCTGCTTTGGGGACGGAGAGGCCTCATCGATAACATCCGCCTGCTTTGGGGAAAGAGAGGCCTCGTCGAGAATATCCTCCTGCTCTTCGTGTGTGGGCGAAAACTCCACGGTGTCAGCGAGCAGATTTCCGTTCTCCGCATAACGTTGATGCGGACTTGTAATAACCTCTGACGTAGGCACCAGAATCACGTTAACAAACTTTCCTTCTCCAAGGGATAAACCCTACCTGTCGACGTATCCTCGTAATCAGGAACCAATGAAGTAACGATCTCGGGGACAACCTCGGAGATTTCTTCATGATTTTCCGGATTACTCGGCACTTCTGAACGGGGGCTGAGCTGCGCCTCCGTCAATTCCGGGACAGGACTAGTGGGATCTTCCGTCTCATCGATATTCGACTTTGAAGCGTCTGGCGATAATAAACCATCAGACAGCCCATCGTAATCAGAAGGACATGGCGATGCTGAGCGAGAGCCAAACGATGACGAGCTGTCATACCCGAAACGATTAACAGATAATGACATCGACCGTCTGTTCGACTGCGAGCCAGCGAGTGCGGGCACATTTCCGCTCACCGTCCTCGGCATCCTGTTTCCATACAGTTCACCCTGCTTCCTTGGCTTTGCATTGTTGGTAGGAGGCGCTCCCATCCCGAACCGCCCGCGAGGTACAGGTATTCCACCTTTTTTCTCAAACTTGGCGATCTTATCACGCAGCGCATTGTTGGTGGCCAACTGTGGGATTCCGCTTGGGACAGGCGATGCCGAACGAGTTGGTACTGCACTTCGCTGCTCGATGGCCGCAGTTCGCTGCTCGAGGGCTGCAATCCGTTCCTTGAGGTTGATCGGAGGGGACTGAACACGGGGGTTTGCCCTGAACACGAGTCAAGTTAGCAAAGGACCAAGTCATCCAAAGGAAGTATAGACTGACATGTGTCAACCTTGTAAAGAAATGACGATGCGAATTGGAGAAATGCTGGCTTCACAGACCGACCGGCGTACTGGGAACAGCCAACGAGCAATTAAAGAGAGAAGTGGCGAGCAAACAGAAAAAAATTGATAGCCTGAGAAAGCGCTTCACCCAAAATGACGGATGAAGAGAGCGTCCGCAGACCTTTTAGGCAGAACCTGGAGAAAAGACCTTGCGAGCGCTATTGGTGATGGCGGTCGGAAGTCGTTAGCAACCAATGGGATCAGGCACTTGTATACCTGTCAAACCCGTGTGACCCTGCATCATTTATCATTTTTCAATGTCCCACATCTTATGACAGTAAACACAGGGCATGGAGACTAAGATTATCCGCTAGACTATTCGCGTTCGAGATTGCTTGGGATTCCAGGAACGGATATCTGCAAAGGAGACCCGAGGCAGGGCAATAGATAACACTGAGGCATATTATAGCGATCTACCAACACTGACGTGTGGCGGTTGACGTTGCATCTTTGACCAGTAGCGTTACCAGGTAACGTCAACCAGATCTTAGTGCGGCCATAACCGAAAATCTATGTCTACATTAGCTGCAACTAGTACGGACTATATAAAGTACAAAGCTAGAAATAAAATAAAAAAGTATAGCCCCCGGGTAAACATCACCAGTCTTCATCTGCATCGGGTATCCCAACTCCCTTCGCTAACCAATACAATCTTCGGCTGCCAGTCTGGTTGATCCGTCTTCGATCACTAGGACGATGGTCCTCATCCCGAAGTTCATCGTCATCCTCAAGTTCATCGATTTCATCTTCCGTACGTGCAGCAGAGGACAATGATTCTTCGCCCTCGTCATCAGCGATAAAAACGGTATGGGTGTCTGCAACTTTTCCCGTTCTCCGTCGCTTGTGAGGCGGGGGCCGCTCACGACCAATATGGTATCTGCCCTCCTCTTCTTCATCGTACGCCGTGGGACGGAGATCAGAAGTGATATCCTCATCATTCTCTTTCCATGCAGCATGAACGGCCCCTTGTGATGTAGTCGAGCCGCTTGATTGAGCCCCATTCACCGTCACATTTGAACCTGAATTTGGTTGTGAAACGATAGGCCTAGGCATAACGCCCATCAGAGTATGCAAGACCTTCTTATCATAAACTTCTTGTACAAGCTTCCGGTGATTAATGGTCTGGAAATCATGAACCATTATGAATCATAACATAAAGTCAAGCACAAACCTCTTGCGTGACGCCCATGACGCTAGACAATATGCTCACATCTTGCGCTTCATATTGATGACGGAGATGAATTGCCTGAGAGTGGCGCCTCGAGTTCAGCACTCCTGCTCGCAGATATGCAGTCGACGTAAGGATCCCATGCGCTCCAGCAAGCGCCATTCGAACACGCTGAAAACCAAATGATCCCTTGGATATGTCGTTYGCTGCTCATCGTCAGTCTTTACTACGAGACGAAGGAAAAGATGCTCACTCGGATCTGCCGGNTCTTCAATGGATATCAAACCCTTTTGATAACTGATCCAACCTCGTTGCTTCTTCTGGAAGTAGTACCCTCCATTCCGCACAGAAATTCCAGTTTCTTCATAGTTGAAGTAACATCCGTAGAGCTCAAAAAAGTCCATAACGAGAACACCAAGGTTTTTGTCGGGATCAATTTCTCCTCTTCGTATTTTGGGATGCATCTGAAGAAAGCTGATCGCCATGCATACAATGCTATAACTTCCAAGYCCGCCTGTGTAAACTTCGTTCATACTCCTTTGGCTGAGAAATGCCTTGGTTATTAGGACAAGGCTCCGCAAAGCAAGGCTGCCTCCTGGCATRTTCTTCAAGAAACCATTAATTATGCTCCCAGAAATGATACCATTCTGTTGGTTGACGCTGATATCAACGTTGATCCTTCCATGTGTAGTGACAAATTTCACAATAGGAACTTTAGCCCGAGCAATGACCGTCACTTTGGARGTGATGCCCGCACGTTTCAGAGCGTTCGCAAGCGCATACAGGACCGTTTGTCTATCACTATACGCCATGGACTGCGATAGAATGACSAGGTCAATATCGCTATACAAGAATGTTAGACCGCTCATCGCAAAGATACAGATTAAACATACCCTAATGGCAAATACAACTTTGTCTCATAGCTCCCAAACGGAAACACTTGAGCGTCAGGAAAATATTCAGTGACCGCCCTCGTAATGCTAGTCACGATCAGCCCTCGAATTTCATCYTCAACAGGTGTCGGCGACATCCAATTCGTGAAAGCTTCCACTTCACGGTGCAGCCTGCCCTACACGATAAGCAACTTCAAGCAACTGGCATTGACACATGCAACCTACTCACATCTCGGCAACGTTCTTACAATCCGCCCAGTCAAACATATCCAACCAGGGCGCCTTGCGCGAGCTAGCGTCAAGGCGTTGCTTCTTGTTGGCATAGCCATCTTCGAAGTCGAAGACCATATCATACTGGCGTTTGCCATCACCGTGACGCTCATCGCCTCTCGGTTTGCCTCTATCCCATTTTCGCCGCGGCGGCGAGGTTTCACGCCCTATTGCATAGTTGGTAAGAATGACGCGGAAAACATCATTTAGCCGCCGGTACCTTTGCCTTTGTCTCTGAATATTATACGCTCTGCAGGCTCCGGCTCGACTTCAGACTCRTCGGCAGGGCCAAACGCGATGAAATCTTCCCCGAACGAGACGGCGGTGTCGACGGCAGGACCAAGCGCGATGAAGTCCTCCTCGAGCGAGACGGCGGCGTTGATGGCAGCTTGCCCGTCCACAYTGCCATTCGCGCCGCTCACCTCGTCCTCATTTTTTAATTCATTTTCTCGCCTGTCTTTACGTTTTCTTGATTTGCGCTCCTTTGGTGTCTTTGGCGACGCTCTCTCCTGCGCTGGGCGTGGCGAGCTCATTTGCGACGAGCGTCGGCGGCGACACGGTTTTGCGGACTGTCTTCCATTTGTTTAGTTTCGAGGCTGTTTCCAAATACATGTCACCAAATTGTCCAAAAACGGTAATTCCTCCGTTATCTTATCGCTGACCATCGCATGTGTTAATGATGTTATCTTTCAAGCTAACAGTATACCCGATGAAATCGCAATTTGTGTGGGCCGTATGAGGCCGTCACGGCTTTTCTATCTTCATGAATGGATGCATTCTAGCTTAATGGATCACCACAGCCCCGCACTCTTAATTTCACGGCAGGAATACTGATGTTCCATGCAGAATGCAGCGTTCCTTACGCTATACCAAGACGTACGCTTCAAGTATGACAGTATAACGCCGCTGGCCGAATCCGCTCATTACGACGAATACTGCGAAATTGCAGTTCGGGTCCGGTCAGACCAACAAGTCCTAATTGCGGATTTGATGTCGTAAAGCAAGACGTTAATTTGGAGATTCGCTGACATATCTCTCACCCTTTTTTCAAGATAGGCCACTGTCTTCGCGAACGTTCCACGGAATCGTGAGACGTCATTTAAAAGTTCATGGCACAATAAACCCACTGGCAGGAGCTTGATGCRTAGCACAAAGCATACAACACGCGGAAAAAGTGAGCCAGTGTTCATGTCCCCCTAAGCCCTCGT
>JNHV02000680.1:0-11981 GCA_001691785.3 Amanita brunnescens Koide BX004
GGGACCTCACGAGTCACCAATGGCCTCCGACGAGGTCCTCGCCGCAACCCCCACGCGCTTCAGCCTCCAACAAATCCCGGCTTCTGCCTCCATGTCCACCGCCTCCCTGAACGAAAGACGAGGTGTGAGGGTCATCGGCCACATTCCTATTTACATTACAGAGACACATGTGCATCTTAGCAACTGTTCACTTGGATGAATTCCGACCGCAGAGATTAACAGACGGGTACGCCYTGCTATTCTCAGACGTTCTTGTGATAAATAGCGTGGATGGCATGACCATCGCGTGACATTGAGCACATAATACAAAGTACTAATACAACAAGCAATAAAGAAGTTTCGTAAAAGACATATTTTAAGCCACGCTCCAGAACCACGAGCAAGTGGGAATATACAGAACAGCTACTGGTAGATCTGCGAGTGCCGATTCGGCTTAATCACGTAGCTTGATGCCAACTCTGCAAGAGACTGGCTTCCTCAAGAATCCCTCGTGTGTTTCGAGCTAGGCGCAACAGATCAGACACAACTTTCTTGGTACGTGGGGAACACTCACCGCTCGACCAGGTTGCTCAGGAACAAAGCTATACCGGCGCAGAAGCGTTCCAATGATCATCTGCAGTTCCATCACAGCCAGATTACGACCTACGCAACCCCTACGCCAAACGTAGTTAGTAAGATGAACGCAGTCGGCGGACGAGAAGAGGTGGCTCACCTTGGGCCGACGGAGAAGGGGTTGAATGTCTTTTGGATAGCATGCTGGTCGCACTGGAACCAGCGTTCGGGTCGGTAGACTTCGACATCCTCGCCCCAGACGTTGACGTCGCGGTGGATCGAGTAGCTAGGCACGCCGAGAATGGTGCCTTCAACGAAGTGTTGGCCCATCACTGTCAGGCCGCCTTTTGGAGCCACGCGCGGAAGGCCAATAGAAGATGTAGAGTGAATACGGAGCCCTTCGTTGATGCAAGCATTGAGATAAGGCAGACGTCTGGCCTCAACAGCGCCAGCGACCAACACGTCTTCTGTTCCAAGATGCTCATCGAGTTCCTTCTGAAGTTTCTCCTGGATGTGCGGGTTGCTGGCAAGGTGATGTATGATAGCGGAAATGGAACTAAGATAGCATAAATATCGAATCGGAATCGATCAGGTTAAAACTTACTTTGCGGAAGTATCCGAGCCGGCGATTAGGAAAGTCTGAGCTTCAGCTGTTAGTTCTACTTTGCCCATAAGTTTGCCTTCAGCATCTCGACCGTTTTGCAGCTTGTTGAGTAAGTCAGTACGATCGGTGGGATTCGCCAAKCGTTTCGCAACAGCCATAACAGAAATCCCAGCCAAGTATTTGACGCATTCGTTACCAGATCGGTACCCAGGTAGATGGCTCACGAAGGGCCTCCAAAAGGGTGGTATTACACCCATGCACATGGCAAAGTCGCTGCGCCCATTTAAGATCTGGACGGCGGGGATCTCAATGACTTCCGAGCTTAGTTCCTGTTTGCCATACGAATTCATAACGGCCTGTTGATTACCATGATGTTTAGGAGCGAGAGCAACATCTTTAGCAACATCTAGCATTCCAAATGGAGCACCGAAGGCAAGGTCGCCAATGATGTCGAACGCGAGATAGCTCGCCCCTACGAGTTCATCAGTTACGTGAAGAATACATGGTTAAACCTGAACTTACAGGGAAGAATATCCAAATAGAGTCGCCCATTCTTGCCTTCCCATCCACCCTCTCCGTCGGTACCGGACATGCCTCTGCGTGCAAGATCGTATAGTCCATCCCATCGATCGACGAGTTGAGTAATATAACGTGCGACATAGGGCTCAAACTCGAGAACATTCTTCGGGGAGAAGATATGCGAAACAATCTTGCGTTTCCGCGTATGCTCAGCGCGGTCACGTGTGTTAAAAAGGCCGTGGCCTAGCTCTGATACGAAGGCGTCATAAAAGTCGGACTTGAGGGCGCCGGTTCCGTGACCATAAACGGGATTTAGAGCGTCCGGATCCGCGATGGAAATGTAATTGGGAGCAATGCGAACAATGGGACCTATTTTCAGGGCAAAGTCAGCCAACTAGGCGCCAAATTGAAATAACTTATACCATATTTCTGGTGGACTTTATGAAGGGTTTCAGAGCGGTGACCATTCTTGCTGATGTAGGCCAACCATATATTGGAGAACTTTGCGAAGAAGGGGCCTGGATAGCTCCTGATGCCGTGGGAATCCACGAGCCATGGGACAAAGTGGGCAAGGAAAACAACGGCGGGAACTGCGAGGCCTAAGGAGTATGGATCAACAGAGAACATTGTGTGTGGAACTGGGGAGACATTGTACGTCTGGATGGAGGTTTATGTAGGACGCTACTGATGCTGTCACTTGATGAGCGTACTAGCTCCGCCGTTTATGCTACAAGCAAGCCTAGAGAACTATGGATGCGCGAAGAACGATGAATGCGGGGCTGTGTTGCATGAAAGGATTTTCCGCTGGTATTGTGGTAACTGACATCTGATGCGTTTTGAGAGGCTGTCTGTCATGTGCCGTTTTCTCACCAGCACCATGTTCCATYCAGGTCTTTTTTTGGCCTCCTTCTGCGGACTATCCGCTGCTCAGACATACAGTGCGACATATTTACCATCTAATGTTCCCAACCAGACAGAACAGGGYCAAACGGGTACCAATCAGTGCGGTTCGGGCTTCAACCAGTCCTCTGAGTGCCAGAATGTGTACAGTATGCTGCCTCGTCCTCTTCACCTTGCGGTGATCACACATCCGCTATAGTCAACAGCATCGATGACTGGTGCGTCTGGAGTCCGCCCCAGCCTGGACCGAACTCAGCGATTGGATTTACCGAGGTGCGGCAGTAGATCGGCGTCCCCGCAACCTATCTGTCACTGATCTCCGTACCAGCGGATAGAAGTCGCTTGGTGCATCAATGTATGCTTGTCCTGATTATGTCTCTTGCTCCACCTGGTTAGACCGCCTGACGATCAGAACGGCTACGGCACGCGCCTCATTCCGGATGGAACCATTACCGGTGCCCACTTCGTCATAACTCCAGACTTCGTCCAGGTCACAGGTACGTTTCGATTGGAGCATGGATCTACACACTTACAACCGTGCATTCTTGACGGAAGGTGTCGGGAACTTAACYAATCTCAATATTCCTGCAGGCGATTTTGGCGTATGTACCTGGCTGAACCTTATACTCATGCTTTCTGACACGAGCGTCACTTAGGGAGAGGTATGTTGTTTCGGTACCCTGTGTTGACGTTTATATGACGACGTTGATCTTTCTGCTATTTCCGACTTTTCATTTGTCGTCATTGCTCCTGTCTATTGCCTATTCATCTTCGACTCTATGCCCATGTCACTGGGTATGACAGCTCGACCCACACGGAGCTGACGGCAATGGTAAGATTTTCGTTTTCCAGATCTTCTCCTTGATCTTGGCATCTATTTATTTATGTCCGCCCCTCGTCATGTCGCTTAATAAACCGGCCTACAATCCTTTCATATCAATATGTATTGATAGGCAACCCGATTGGTGGACTGACTTTCTCCAGTGCGTTCGGTCAGCTGGAACAARTTCATGAATGGACGGTAAGCTCACCATTCGTACACCGTCGCCACCATCGGGCAGACGCTTCCGTCCCACATGCCAAATCGACTAATCACACACAGAACTTTGTGTCTGACAGCTTGTTTTGCTTCCGTGCATGTAAACCAGGCCCAATGGCTCCCGTCTGGTGCCAACACATCTACGACACTATCGGATGCTTCTGGAACATGCCCGCCAACTACAGCTCCGGCGTATTCGAGCAATGTCAAGGCGACAGCGGCGAGGTACATTCCCCATACCTCGGCTATCAATCGATTTCCCCAGACTGATACACATCGCATTCGTTGCCTGCAGCCGATGGGGGTATACGGCACTTCAACATTTTTTCAGGGCGAGCCGATAACACCTTCCGCTCACCCCGTTCCGTCCTCTTCGTCCTGCACCACCCTCTCCACCATTGGCAATGGCTTCATTATTTCCGGAACCAGTGTTGGAACCGCCCCGCCCACATCTGGCGTGAGTAGTTCTTCTGCACTGCTCAGTACAGGTGCCGTGCCTCGTTTATCGTGACTAGCGGCGATGGCACAGGTACATCGTCCTCGGGGACGACTTGCGTGTCTGCCTTTACTCATTCGCTCACTCCTAACAGACACGCTCAGGTGCTGGTGCCACTTCCACCTCGAAAAACATCGGCTACTCGATGTCTACTCCTGTCAACAAYGGCAACTGGTTCCTTCTCGCTGCTAGCACATCTCTTATTGCCTCCCTGGTTGGAGCTATTTTGCTCTTGTAAATTGGACTGATATACGTCTGRATACACCTGCGCAAATTGCGCGCCAATATTTTTGCTTATCGCTATCTACCTTGTGCGACTTGGATTATACGGGTGTCAATGAAATATAGGACATGTATGTAACACTATTAGTGTACGTGTCGTTTACAATGGCTCAATGTTCGGAATCGGGCCGACAGGCACAACTCGTGTCGGATTAATCTAATACCGTGGTTTTAATTGGCAAGCGTGACGGCATCGCRTTTACTCACGCTGGTATGGGACCAATAGTAATGAGTTTTGATATGCTCAAAATTAGTTGTAGACTTGAAGGCATTGTTGTTCCAGTACAACTGTTTCAACCATCTGCGCACCATTTTTAGCAACAAGACGAGACGTGTGCTGCGTTCACAGCCAAAGCCACGCACCTATGAATATTCGGATAGCCTCCTCTGATGGTCCGAATGTTACACTTGAAGTGACCCACATACACAGGGTCGAATCGGATCTAGAAGGCGTCAAGAAAACGCAGAACCAAAAACGTTGAACCCAGTTGCTTACTAAGGTGACGAATAGCCTAATATCTGCTTCGGTGAGTCTGCCACCGACCAAATAGTCCTTGCCCTCGAGTATCTTCTCGACCTTATCTAGCCCTTCAAAGACATTGTAGACGGCCGTCTGATATGCCTCTTGCTTTGAAGCAAAACCTGCCTTGTAGACGCCATCTTGCACAGGATCAGCACAAGCATTATGCAAAGCGCCGTATGACCTACTGTTAATGGCATCGTATATCCACTCATTCAGCTCATCAATTTCCGCCTGGTGTTCCTTTGGGTAAAAATTCAAATCGGCCTTATCTTTGGGCAACAAGTCGTTGAACGCCGAATTAAAGATTCGAATAATCTCAGAACTCTCGTTATTGACGATCGTATGTGTTTTCTTGTCCCAGAGAACAGGAACAGTGAACCTTGCGTTGCAGTTGACGTCAGCACCGGTTGGTGGTATCAATCCCCCGAGCTTACCTTTGGCTATAATCAGGATTGGCCCTGAAGTACAAGTCTTTGACATGTGACGACTGGTAGAGCGGGTCCACGTCCGCGCTTGAAAAATTGTCTACGTTTGCAAATGGCCATCCATATGGACCCATCCGCGGAGAAACGACAGATACGGCTATGTGTACGCGAGTYGTTGATTAGCGCAGTGTTACTCCGCGATCAACTCCACAGACTTACAGATGATATCCTCAAGGCCTTTCAACTTCCTCAAGATGAGTGTACGTGTAGCCCAGGCTTAAAACAATTATTATATGCGCATTTAAACGACGCATCGCACTTACGACACGCATATGAGACATATAGATGGTAACGGTCTAACGATCTTGTCAATCTACGCACGCATATGGGTAGAGAAACCACGACTCGCCTTTCTCTGGTTCRAACTTCCCGGCTTTTTCGATGAAATTGCGAAACTGAGAAGCGTGACGCTTGAAGGAACCGTCGTCCTCCGTCTTCATCTTGCTGATATCAGATAATTGGCTGACGTCTCTTGCAGATACCATGAGTGTTGTTCTCCGAGGTGTGGACGTGCTGGCGAGTGGTGAAACGAGAAGAGAAAAAGAGGCAGTATTTATCCTGGGATGCCAGTGACATGATCTTAGCAATCTGGGACTAAGCATGTTTACGTCAGCGCATAATGCATAATAATCACAAGCAGTATACCTCAGTCTGCAAGTGAAAGTCTGCATGACTGCGTGAGGAAATGCCAACTGTCTATGGTGCTTCGCTTTATAAACCTTACAACCGGTTTTTTTCTCATGAAAAACTTACGCGGCTCGATTGATAATCGCTTGTAAAACGGCTTCTTGCTCTAATTCTGGTATGTCGCCCAATGCAACATGTTTCGCGTTTTCATGGAGTTGCAATGGATGAATGTTGTGCTGTGATGTGYACTCTCCTACACGTTCAATGGACGGAGTTACCCCACAGCGTAAACGTGGGTGAATATAGCTATACGTGTTTCGTATACGACACAAGTGACTCAGTGAGACTAACGCCCTGAATAGTAGAAATCATAAACCCTTAACCACAGGAGTTGAATCCAGGGCAGCCGATCCTATTATTGAGTTAGCATTGTAATGATCATCAAAATGACGGCTTACAGCGCCGGTTGTACTCGTCTGACGAACCTAATCGCCAATTGGTGTGTTTCGTCAGGTAATGGCGGGAATGGCTTTGAAATGGGATCGTAAGCTTGAATTTGGCATTGCCAACTTCGGCAAAACGACTTACGCGTCGTGGTCATCGAAAGGYAGTCGCAGAACTTGTGTACTCCTATTTCTCATCCTGAGAGCTTGCCTGGCGCCGTGAGTACTGCTTGATCACTGATGGTAAGTGTCTTCGTTGTGGTAGTGGTCTGGACTGCCATCTCGGATAGGGCGGCACTGGAGCAAAGCGACAGGCACTATTAATGTTATTTACTTGTAGTTGACGTCTAAATGAACCCATCAGCTAGTAATGCTTCTCAATGATGCTCACACGCAAAAGAACGCCAAGAACCCTTTCAACATTCCTAGAGCTTATAGCGGATACGCAGGAACAATAATCACGAGCCAATCGCAGCCTCACGCGTGAATGCTACCATGACAGCACGGAGCCCCGCAATCTCTATTTAGTTAGTAAGTACGTGGTTAACCCGAAGTTTTCACTACTTACTTGAATAGAGGGGCTCTCCTAGTAGAACCCTAGACTCGCTGAGTGCTATCCGAATGATGTTGTTTGCGACAGGCCCAAATCTGCGATCGCCGTTCTTCTCGTCCTCTTCAGACGGAGCCACAGTCATAAACCTGATTGGTGATTAAACTTGAGAATACCGTGCATCAGATGTTTGGAAGCTAAAGACTGTGCTGCATCTACTGCGAAGGTCTGCATGGGTTGTAGATCCTTGTAACTACCCACGCAAGTCAGCCATGGTGCTTACTGCCATTGATTCTTCTCAGCCTTTGTGCAAGCTGGGCATACAGCCTATCCTCGGCCAGAGTGGCACCGGTTGGTATAAAAGTTGTCCCTGCCTAAACTGCCGGGCGCCGCATCACTGCTTTTTTTAACACATACTCCTCCAGTCTTCGCAGACGACTAGCAGCAGCCAAAAGAATGTACTCTCTCAAATCGATAATCACTTTGCAAGACGGCTTCTTGCTCTGCTTTTATATGTCGCTCAATGCAACGCGTTTCGCATTTTTTTGCAATGGATACATGTTACGCTGCGGCAGATATACACATTACATGGACAACGTTGCTCTACAGCATCATGCATCAATGTCCATGAATATCAATACCTGGTCATGCTTCATAGATGACAGAAGTGGGACTAAGTCTTGAATATGTCCATAAATAATAGCAATCGTCTGCTGTCAACCAACATCACGCAAGGCAATAAACCCACAACGTCCTTAACCACAGAATTCAAATCCAGGACACGCGATCGCAGTTCCGTATACTATCATCGAGTTAGCATCAGACTAACTCCATCGAAATATAACGGTAGCTTACTTGATCCATCAACGCCTGCGACAGCTAACAAAGCCTGAAACACACCCCCAATCCCTTCGCCAGCGACTAAACCGGCCTAAGACCAACTAGGTAACTAGCGGGGGCATAAAACTACAACGCCTACCGCGACGGCAAACATATACATGTCAAAGGACACGACATTTTTCTGCGACCACAAGTAGCACACAACAGAGCCGACAGCCATTGCAATTGAGTAAAAAGTTTGCGGTACAACAAAACCTAGACCAATAGCGTTCTGCAATGAGTTAGTTCGACATTGAGACTGACTGAGTATGTAAACTTGCCCAATTGGGAACATATACCCAGTACCGCTTCGGAATCAGGAAGAACTAGAGTCGCTTGGTCATCTAAACTCTTTTTTTTGAAATTAACGCATACAGACCTTGATGAAGAGTGTCAGAATGCTAGCAATGCCAAGGCCTATGGCTGTATAACCAGACGAAGGAGGAATTGCTAAAAGATGGGTCGTGAGACATTGAGGGTTACTCATGAGTATTACGTACGTAATTTAGGACTGGTGACTGCGACCGCGACCGCAGCCCAAGCGGAAACCGATGGCGCGCCATAAGTGCATTCACCAGAAGCGGGAGGGTTACTAGTTGAAGCCATCAACAATAAAGTTAGCTTGAAACAATGCGGACATACATAATGCAAGGCGAAGCTTTCGTGAATAGGATAAACAGGGCCACAGACAAGAAAACCGCCACAAGCGCTCCGCATAGCTCAGCAATAAACTGATTTCTGGGTTTTGCCCTCAGTAGATAACCGGTTTTCAAATCACCAGTCATGTCACAAGCTTGGGCAGCAGAGCCGGCAGCAATCACTCCGGCGCTCAGGTTGAGCATTTGAGCAGGGGCCTGCGGGCCATGCGCAGCTTTACCGATACCACCAAAGATAAGTTGGGATGCCTGCACGACGGTGCGGTTAGCCATTTTACTAGAACTAGGAGGCGCCGACTGACTTTCGCCACAACAGTGATGGGGTTGATGTCAGTATGCCCTGAAGACTGCACGCCAACGAAGGAGAAAAGAAATCCGAGGATTAGAGAGAGAAGRGCCTCGCCAACATTCATGGAAAAAAGTTTAGCGAGGATGGCACAGCACATAATTGTGCTARACAGGACACCGGTAGTCCACCATAACGTTGGGATGCGATCTTCGATGGGAGTGTAGTCCTCGTCTTCAACATTGTCTCCATCATTATGGAACCATGTGACAGGGTTCCAATGTTCTCTCAAGGCTGGCGGGTCACGGGTGTGGTCAATTGATTGCGACCGGGCAGTCGGGAGAATCGCACTTACAAAGTAACAGGGGTCCCATGTTCAGTAGCACCTCAGTGAAAGAATTGAGTAACATGATAAAGATACCAGGCCACAAGAGCCAGTAACGGGGAGAGGGATTCGCAATGAACGCCTCAGGGTCTTTGAACGATAACGACTGATAAGAAACCAATGGATATTCGGTACTGATGGGTACGCCTACRGCCAGTCCATTCTTGATGAGCGATGGTGCAACTGGGGGTGAAGATAAGTATCATGCCATGACGTGACGTGCCAGAAAAACCTACTAATACCCCATGCCAAAATGGAACCCCCGACTGTCCAAGCAATATCAGAGATTTCGCATTCATTGGTTATGAAGTACTTACGGAAGCTCCAACTGGCATTCAGACCACTAAGCATACCAGCGCCGAAGAAGGCGGGCGTGACTAGAAGCATGTTTAAGCGATAACACATGATGAGGTACATGATTGCTCACATTCAATGTACCAGCCAAAATTTTCAAGGGAGATGATGCTCGTGAAGCCCAACCTATATAGGGTCCAACCGATATGCCAGTCGAGGAGCTATCCAGTCATAAGCTCGTTAAGAAGCACTTTAGGTCGACGAAACACGCACAATACCAGGAGCATATCCGTTCAAAACCTTGTACAGAAAAGCCGCAATGAAAGTGAAAAGAAGGGCGAGCGATTTCTTCCTAGCAGCAATAGCACCCGACTTGCCGTTATGTAGGGAACGGATGGTGTATGCCTGTATCTTYGATTAGCCATTTCTACATCAAACCGATGTGCGTGACAATCACCGTCGCAGCCGGTGTCGGAAAAGTCAACTTCTGGTGAACAATATAATATTTCCGAAGAGGAATGACGAAGAAGACGCCAAAGAAACCTGCACAAAAGACGAGAGCGATAAGTCTACCAACGTCCTTTTGGGGTTCCGCCGACAGAAGATTGAGCCGGTACATAGCAGGAATAGCGCTGACGGCAAGAATACCGAGTCCACCTGCAGCCGTTGCAGCACTTTACAAATGTCGGTGACTCTTCCGGTTGATTGAACAGACAATCACCTTTGTACGGTACAGTTCTCCTTTGGGCCAAAATAGCCTCCGAAGAAGCGGCCAAGGAGCCCAGACTCGGGAAGCGCTTTCGAGATGGGCTTGAGGATGGCAAAACCAAAGATAGCCTACAATGATCTATTAGCATTGGAGAGTTGAGACATAAACTACGTACTCCAAATAGTTGAGGACCGAACGTAAAGCCAGTTTTTAAGCCAAGATATATGTTTGATGCACCGACTAACGATTGTTAGATATCATGTGGCAACCCTGTGGACAGAAAACATACCAACTGCACCAAGAACGCATCCCACGACGATAGCTCTACAAGTTTCCGCACGAGTTTATGTTTCACGCTGGTTACACGTGGTAGAGTACCCACCTTATCGTCAATTGATGTATTTCTTCGACCTCGTCAGGCAATGGCGGGAAAGGCTTTGAACTGAGATCGTAAGCTTGAATTAGGCGCTACCAGTTTCGGCAAAACGACTTACACGTCATGGTCATCGAACGTGTCCAAGGGACGTTCGTCAGAGCTTGTATATTCCTGTTTCTCGTCCTGAGAACCGCTGCCTTCGCCTGGGGTCATGAGTACTGCTTGATCACTAATGCTAGGTGCCTTAGCAATGGCCTGGACTGCCATCTCGGATAAGGCGATGGGGTGTGGAGGAAATGAAGYCCTTGGAGGGAAGCCATAGTATTAATATCACAGTGGTCGATAGTTTATCGCGTGATACTTCTCAACGATGCCATCCGTTGGATAGTGACACGTTATTTAAAGCACTTGCAACAGATAAGAGCAATCGCCGATGGCAAGGGCAGATTTGGGCCTGCCAGAATAGGATTCAGCGAGTCTAGCTAGGGCTTTAGATATATAGTGAAAGTCTTACTAGTATTCGAAGGTCACAGGACGCCGGGTCCTTCCTTTCAGTTCTAGAAGAAATGGTAACGTTGGTTCCCGTAACGTAAATTAAGGCGGTCGTTTCGTGGCATGTGGCTTCCGGGTTTCCATGTTCAGCGGAGGTTAGAGGGAGATTGGCAGGGATGGATGAGAAAAGATAGCATGGACGTAGGACCATGCGCACAATGCCTGATACCGAATGGTATAGTAGTGTTGCATACGGACAAGCATGCAGATCGATCATGCTTCTTGATCAGAAGGTAACGTTAACATTCATTGAACCTGCATGTGACTCCGAGTCAAATGATGCCTAACAAGGCATGGCCTGTGTATCAGCTACTTAACCGTTTATAGAGACAGTGACTTACCCTGGCTTACCGTGATANTACATTTCCCGTTGATACAGCAACGTAAAGTGAGGGTTTTGAGTGGTTTTGTTACAACCAGGGCGCRTGGTGCGATATAGTAATAGTAAGAAGTATTTGGCATTGTTTGTCATCGCCGTTATCAACAGACATGTTGAAGCGTTGTCCTTTCAATTTTCCAACAACGTTGAGTCCTAGAATTTCTTTGAACATCTGTTTCATTTATTTCGCCTGGCCAATTTCTGCCCGAGCAGTGCTTTGTGCATCCATGCTGCCATCGGTTCTGGTGATGTGCCTATAACGAACAACATCCGTGGGGTATATCTGACCYCGCGAATGGATAGCAAAGACTTGAAGGATTCTGTTTAGGTGGAGTCTTCGGCGTCTTTGTCGTCATACAATTATTTTTTTTCATTAAGTAATGTAGTGTCGATGGCAAAATTGATTATCGTTCTCCCATGCTTGAGCCTGTTCAAACTTCACATT
>JNHV02000681.1:0-11970 GCA_001691785.3 Amanita brunnescens Koide BX004
GTGAGTATTTCTCCTACTCACTGAGCACYGCATCCTGCGCAGCCGCTTTCCTGACAACTTCTTCTTTTCTTCTTGTTTACTCAAGTCCTTTTTCTCCAGGAGGCCAATGCACTTTTGTGTGCGCATGTGGATTGATCAGTGGTTGGCAAACATGGATTGAGCGATGTGAAACTCCGAGGGTCTCTTGAGACAGTAAAATGACACAATATCATCTCGGGAAATCAGGGGTCCATTCGTCGCCTGGTGTTTCTTTTTACGATCGTTTCCAGTACTATACAGTATATTGATCCTCTGGCAAGCGCTCTCCATGAGTCTCGCGAATACAATGATGGAGTATGCCCCATTTCCACCCCGGTGTGGAAGTACGTGTTTTTCTAATGCAATGATATCTTCTGGTTTGATCATGGCATCCAGATAATTCACCACAGCATGAGTCAGTGTGGAGTCTTGCTCATGGGTTCCAGACGGAGTGGAGGTTGATGCTTCGCGATGATCCTCTGCATCTATGGCCAAAGAATGAGGATGGAAGGATTCCGCTCGTCTAGAATGTGGGCCTGCAATGGCCTGGAGAGGGAATACGCAAGTCAGACATGGTCGCTGTGGCTGCATCATTGACGTACCTGATGTTCAATTATGTACAACACAAAGACACGAGTAGAGGGAGACATTTCAGGTCCCCTGAGTCTACGAATATCTTCAACTTCCAGGCAGTTGATGCAAGGCTCCAAAATATCCTCAAGTTTCCTCAGTGCTTTAGGTTTTGCCCCCCATTTACCCCCTGCTTGCGCCAATTGGTCAATCCCCATTGGCCTTGTGGCGGTACAAATCTCCATCACATTTACTTCAGCACGTTCTATCCATTTAACCAGATTGTGGCTCCTGACATCGTTTTCAAGTTTCAAGCAATCCAATACTTTAATGACGCTTGGCCGGGTCCCCACTTTCATGGTTTTGACTATTTCATCTTCGAGAGAGGCCGTCTGAACCCCGATGGCTACAATTGAAAGGGCATCGTCATCATCTCGTCCTACCCCATTATGAGCAGGTGGTGCAGCATCAGTTTGAGGCCTGATGGCTGAGATCAATAAGCCATCGGCAGGGTGTCTGACAGCTCCACTGTTATGGTTTGCTGCGAGCGTCAGCCACGATCTAGATCCCTCCTCAAATCTTGCCTGCGTCCTAACTGTCGATGGGCTATTTGCACTAGATCTGGTCGCACAATCGACCATGGCAGGTTTGACAAGCACGTCCATGCCTTCCAGCAGCTTGGGGTCGAAAAAATCACCGCCATCAGCTGCCAGCTTCAAGGCTTCTTGAAATTCTTTGTCTCTGTCGTAATGCAGGTGAATTTCCCACTCTACGCAGTCAGCGCCTTCGATGGGCTCTTCTATATGACAGCCCTGCATGGCGGGAGGTTGAGTATGCGGTAGGGCAGGGTGGGTGACTTGCGGAGAGCCTAAACTAGACGTTAATGCTGGATCACCTCACCCAGTCTAATCTAACAACTTACCTATGGAAGGAACTGGCAATGGAGGTTGGTCTTCATCGGAATCCTCTAGAACCAAAATGGAGGGTGCTTCTGCATGAGACACAGGCGCGTTCCTGGTAGCACCATTCCTAAGAGGCATGTTTGCCGTATTTGAGCTTTCACGTCGGTACACCAGCGGGATCAGCTGCTGTTCTGGGTTCAGAGGAGGAACTGACTGTCGAGTGGTACATCGACTAGGCTCAGACATTATCGTCTGAAGATAAGCAATCTAGCGACCAAATTTTTATTCCGTGAATTTAAATCCCACTTGCGCAGCGACCACCTGTCGTCAAGTTCAATTTCACATGGATCCAATGCAAGCCATATTGAACGCTTATGCAGAGATAGAACGGCACATAGATGTATGTCTGTGCATCCAAAATGGTGATTCTGGACGCCTGCAAGCGCAATTGCGCAAAGTGGTTGCATTGAAGGCAGATGTTGAATGAGTACGTTGACCATATCTCAAACTATTGATCCTGATATGTTTTCTTTCTGTACAGGCAAGGAACCGATTGGAGAGAGAGCAATATGAAGTTATACATGACTCGCTTGAAGAAATGATCGCTTATTTAAATGGGGCGATAACAATTGCATCTGATGATGCAGGAGGCCATCCGGTTCCCGTGGCCTACCAAGAACACAGCGGGACGGGTCGACCGCGCATCCATATAGACCCGATTTGGTTGTCACACGCACATCCAGGATCATCTTTGAAAAAGATTGCAACCCTCCTCGGGTGCTCAGCCAGAACTGTGCGCCGACGCTTGATCGACTATGAACTTGCTGTACCTGTGCCTCCCGTCATCCAGGAGGTGCCCCAACCGGACGGGACCATAGCAAAGGAGTGGCATCCAACCGGACCGATGGGCTTTGACCTCAAAGATGAACCAGATCGGTTAGATGAACATGTTAAAGAGATTTTAGAACATTTTCCCAATTACAGCCTGGAATCCATATGAGCAGCTCTCAGAAATCTCGGTTTTCGCGTCCCCCGACACATTATTCGGACATCTCTTATCCAAGTCCGAGGGTTGCAGCTCTGCTTCATCAATCGACCTATAGAAAGGTGCGTTTATTCTGTACCCAATGTTAATTCACTCTGGCATCACGATGGCAATCATAGTACATTTCCTTTCCTTCCTCTTTCGATTGACCTGTCTTAAAACATCCGTTAGAATTGATCCGGTGGAAGTTCGTTGTTCACGGGTTTATCGATGGGAAATCTCGATTCATGACAGGGATTAGATGTAGCACCAATAACAAGGCGGCAACTGTCTTGGAGGTATTTAAGGAGGCGGTAGCCAAACATGGCCTCCCAAGCAGGGTGCGAGGAGACCACGGAACAGAAAACGTGCGTGTTGCAGCTTACATGACCCAAACGCGAGGCGAGAATCGCGGCTCATACATCTGGGGAAGGTGAGATATCCATTTCCTGCTTCGATCGTGTTAGACTAACAGAACGCTCAGGTCTGTGCATAACATTCGGATTGAAAGGCTGTGGGTGGAGTTTCATGTGGTTAAAACATTCAGTAAACGAGGTGCCACGTGACATGTTTTTATTCGGTTTAACTAGACGCCCAATTGGGATACAAGAAGATGACGTGGGCAATGTGGATGAGTTTGGTATTGATTGGGAGGATTTGGAGGACGAGGAACTCATTCAGGCACTGCAAGAAAGGGCCAAGAATCCATTCGACGATTATGTGCTGGACACGATGAACAATGTCCCATGTCATGCGCCAGATTGCCCTTTGAGCATGGATCAAGTGCAAGGTCTGAAAAGGGCGCTGTACGCAGAATTTGACATGGACACGCACCATATGGATGTATGGAGAGAAATATGGATATGAGCCCTCAGTTTGTGTCATGAGCTGTTTTAAATAGAGCAATGTAGGGTTTATCAAATAACAATACATGTGAGACAACATTTCGCATCATTGCGTTATTTACTATTACTAAACCCTTCATCATTTACATTCAGAGACGGTCTATAAGTCATTGTAATCATTGGNGCAGAACTTGCCATTAATGCATGAAACCATAAGTCAAAGGCAGTATCAGCAGAGTCTGTCAAGACGCCCGGTTCCAGCAGTAGATTCTTAACATCTGGGTCCAGTACAAACTCCATGTCTTGAGTGCAGACCGATATGTGAAAAGGTATCCGCCTTCGAGAAGGCATCAAATTGAGGCGTATCTGAAGTTACGAGGTATGTGAATTGTACTTGATTTCATGAATCGCACTCACATGCACATCTTTTATGCCTGCAGGAGACAAAACAACCAAGTCTGTCGCTGCTTTTCAAAACATCTTGGCCCATATAGTCTTTGGTGATAACGAGTCCTTCTCGTTATTGTCCTTTGATATGATGGTTCCTACCAGCTGGCGTGGATGGCCTTTACCCTTTATCCAGCGCTGGAGACACATGACAAAGAGCCGAGCATAAATGTCTGCTTTCTTCCGGAGCTCTCTTTCGCAGACGCAGGTGATTTTAATACACGTGAGGACGTCGATAGAGGATTCAATCCGGTTGTTCCAAAGGGCTGCCACGAGCCTGAATGCATAAAGATAAATGTCCTTGTCCGTCTCTGTCTCGCTTCTGGGCTGTAAGAAGCGATCGATAAGTGATTACTAATGAACAAAAAGATTCCCTCACGAACCTTGACAATGTTGTCAACATCGCAGATGGGCAACTTGAGGCCATCCCGAAACCATTGGAATTGTTTGTATTCCCAGGGTTTGGCAACACCTATAAGCGATTCGGCTAGCAGGCCGCACATTATTGTCTGGTGTTGGTCATCATCGCGAGGCCCTTTGAAAAGGTTTAAGGGAGCCCGAATACCCTCTGACATTGAGGCGCGATAAATAACAGGATCTTGGGCTGCTTTTTCTACACGAAGATTTTTGTCGTGCCGAAAATTCATGATTGCTGCTATGGTGTTCCATGTCTGTGGGTCAGAAATCATTGCGAGGAGATGCTCAGGTTGGTACTCCTTGTAGGGGTGCAACAGGAAATTGAGGCAAGCTGCGTTGTCGAAGAACGCGGCATAGACTAGGAATGGGTTAACTGGGTGGGGCTCCTTCAAGAGTTGAATCATGACAAGTGCAGTCAATGAAGCGTCCACCTGAAATTCAAGACGATACGCTTTCGGCACGAGACCCGGCGGATAACTTAAGTTCAATGAACGATATTTATCGCTGTGGGAGGGACCCCAACGATTGCCATCTGCTAGATGAATGTCAAGGGCTCCCTGGAATACACTTGAGGAGGGACCATCGCCAACTGCGCAACGATCAGGGCGTTGGGCATCTCCACTGGATTCTATCAGATAGTTATCTGGCAACAACCATCCACACTTACATTTCAAACGGGCACATTTCTGTCAATAGTCCCCTCCGGGATTTGATCTTGCAAAGAATCGGAGGGTTCGGCTGATACAATTCCAATGCCATGCCTGATGCCAACATCTTCACCAAATCAATCAACGCCCCTGCAGCCGTAGTCGGCGAGGGTGCCTTGATTACAAATTCCTCTGCACCACTTTGGGTGTGAATGCGATGCTGCCATTGTTGGGGATCTGTCATTCGGATATCCTCCAGTATATCGTGACTTCTGTTAAGTTCTCAGGTCAAGTTTTCCAGAACAGGTGATTCCACTTCATCGTCCAAGTCTTCGTCTACATGAAAATCCATCATGTCGACATTGATCACATCCTCCATTGCCATATCCTTCACAGCAGGTTGGTCCTTCTTTGGCGGCTCCATGGTTTCGAGGTCACTGTTGCCATCACTGTCCAAGATAGGAGCACTGCGCGTTCATTGGTAACACATGGCCTTGAAAGAGAGGGTGTAAAGAGGCCCAAAGACAACAAAAACTTTGAAAAGCTTACATCGCGATGCTCAGTGTCGATTTCTTCCCTGGAAGGGGACTGGGACCTTTGAAGGGGGATCATGTTACAGTGCTTGGGCTAAAAAGCAGGAGTGAGCAGACGAAAATTGAGCCACTTGTCTTACCGTCCTGGCATAACAAGAGCATACACGATGTACAACACGCTGGAAAGAATTGGTAAAGAATGGCACTCAAGACTCGATGCCACTTACAGTTCTGCTGGCGCTCGACCCACTCTCACAAGAAGGACATTCATCGGCAATGCACTCGTCCCCATCTTCATTGCTTTTCAGCTTGAGCCATTTGTACCGCGCCATCAGGCACCACGGCAAGCACACATGTTCCCAAAATCTTTGAGGACCTTGGGGTATAGGACCGCGAAGATTACCATTGGTAGGAGCTGAAAGGAAAACACATTTGTTTAACACCTGAAGTATAACAAGTAGATCGACATACCAAGTAGAAGGCACTCGCAGATGCGATTGATACCGTTGTACTCGATCTGCACTTTGATCGCTTTCTGCAGCAAGAATTGAACCATGAATTGTGCACGTCCTGCTGTTCCCGTGTTCATAATCATGGCATCCTTCTTTTTACCTACCTGTACCAACACGTCCCATGACAAGCTCGAGAATTCCTTGCCGTCATCCTCGAGGCGTAGAGGGAGCTTGTAATCGTTATCAGTAAGGTGCTCATGTAAGGAACGGTTGATACGTTTCCATGGGTTGGAAACATCCAGGTCCAATTTGACCCTAAATAACAGATCATGTTTGTTCAAGTGTTCAACCACTTCAGAAAAATGCCGAAGGGAGAAAACAGTTTGGGGCAGGGGATGTCCAGTATATGAACAATCTGGATCTGGCTGAGACCGGTAAGTGGAATCCGGTACAAAGGAGACTCCAGGTAACTTACTGTAAATGGCCAGACTGCGAAAAATAATTCACTGACAGTCGCGCACTCAGGAGTGGCTTGGGACATTTTTTTCTGGGTTCATGCTGGGCAGTGGCGCACAGCTGCATTCATTCAATTGCGGTTTGCCGCGTTCACTGCCGATGCAGTAGGGTTCCAACGCCCATTGGGGACGTTCGCAAACGCGGCTGAAGGGGGGTTACGAGAGAGGGAAGCTGCTGTCTCATTACTGCTGGGTCCAGATGAACCCGAGACAAGCTGGTCGTGGAGGTCATAAGGCTTACCACAGATGCATGGTCTAGGGTTCCTCGTTCCTGATTTGTGTAAGCAAACGGTAAACCTATCTCGGGGAAGTTACCTGGGGATGATATCCTCCGCAACCACTGGAAAGGCAACCGCCATGGCCTGCTGCAGAGGGAGGATCTGCTATGTGCATCCACCATGGATGTTGGCAAATGCAGTTTTCACCAGGGTCCAGAGGGATTGGATGGTAATTGCAGCCAAAGATGGAGGCGGCGCACTTGCATAACAGATTCTGAGTGCACTGTTCACGTTGCAGCAAAAGATGGGGGATGTTGGTGGTCATCATGAAGAACATGATAGGACGATTGTACTTTGTGGGTGAGGAAGAATGCTTACCTTTTCTCGCCTCTAATTAATCATATCATTCGGTGAAAGTTTTCCAATGATGAGTCATCACTTGTACAAGCATGATAGCATGGCGCCCGGTGCAAACGCACTTTGACCTCAGCCTTAGCGGGCTATCGTGAATTTCAAATATTTGCGGCAATGCCACATTGCAATGTTCAACGTTTTACTCAGATAAGGGACTCATACAAATACTCAAGTGAATGCCAATTCTTGGTCCCTACAGCGTTGATTGGGGCGCTATCTTTTCGACTTAGTTTCTGTATAATGTGCGGACCTATTGAAACATGGGAGCAGATGCAAAATCACCGTGCCTCGGCATGGGAAAGGTTTCATACTGGTAAAATGTTTTGGACCTGGCAACCGCTCCGTAGGAGGAGATAGCTCGGCAAAAGTGCATTTGGGCCAGGCAGGGGCAACCGTGAATTTCAAATATTCGCAGAAACACCGCAGTGCAACATTCAACATTTCACTCAGATATGGGACTCGTACAAATGCTCGAGTGAAGGACAATTTTTTAACCCATATGTGTAGCCACTTGACGGAAAGAGAGGATTTATACAGATTGGAATTGTAAGTAACGGTGTTATACAAGATCATTTACAGAAGAAGACAGGGGCCCATTATCCTCAGACAGTGCAGGTGGTTCGTATGGCACTACAAACCACTGAATTAGTTGTAAGTATTGTCTTAGTGTAGAGACGGACGGCTCACCTTTTTACCCCGTTTTTCCAGTTGAATGCCCCTTTGGTGCATATGCCAAGCATAATGATGGTTGACCATCAAAGCGAAAGCATCTTGAACCTCAGGATCATTGATTGATTGCCATTCTTTGCTAGCCATATGCTGACGTAAATCTTCTGGCAGCAGTTCCAAATCCTCCTTGTGGAAGTCTAAAAAATCAATGAAGTACTCACAACCTGGACAATTCCACACGAAACGGCCAGACGGAATAGATGGTGGCAGCCAGCAAAACCTGGGAACGCATTCTACGAGGGCTGGATCCGACATCTCGTTGTCAGGATCAGAGTACAAAGGTGTAGATGGTTCAGAATCGTCAGAATCGTCATCTGCGGTATATGACACAGCTGGCGTATCGGGGTTAGAGTCTAATTGTGGTAAGCAGAAGACATGCGAGTCATAGAGAGGGTATATACTCGTCATCTTGTCGGAGGTGATAATGAGGCTGTTGGGAAGGTGACATGTTATTTATCTGATATGTAGGGAGCACGGGTAAATGAAAAGGTGGGTTATATAAATCTTCTGTGATGGTAGTGATGTCTAATTTCTTTTAGGCAATCAGAGCAATGGGGTCGTCGATGTTGTATGTGGTTTGACTTGAAGGTTTGTGATTGAAATGTATATGATAATATTCAAGGAACAAAAGAACTAGTACTCTTTAATGTACATTGAAACTCTACAACTTTTGTCAACGTCTAAGGGTCCAAGTCTGGTTCAGGAATTATCTCCGACTGTGGAAAAAAAAGATTTCATGATGGAGACAGCATAGGTCCCAGGACCGCGTTTAGCCACTGGTTTCATGATATCACCATAGGTTGGAGCTATATTTAGCAATGGGTATTATTCAGTGCCATCAAGGAAATAATGATTAGGTCCATTCTGGTCCATTCACGCTCACGGGCAGTGATCTGTTGTCTTATATTATTGTATTCTGAAGGCTGATTAGTGTTTCTTCCTAAATTGACAGACTACAAGAGGCTACGCAGGAAGGTTGTGCCGAGCGATCGGTGGGAAGGGTAGGTTAGTTATGGATGAGGAGAAAATTTGCACATGTGACGCGGTCAGAGGCTACTCAAGACGGTGGAAAGATTGTTTTTCAACGAAGAGCTTCTGGCGCCATCTCTATCCTGCATTACTGAAGCATCTGGTGGGATTTGCATTGATAGATCGTGATCCGTTTGATTGTGGGGGACGGATCAGTTCGGTGGCAATCACAACTGTGTGTATGTGTTTATTTTTGATGGCGATTGTTGAAACTTTCCGCTCTCCGCTGCTCCAACTCGTCGCCAGTCCGGTTGGCCATCCGAAGATCCAGAGGCATGGCATTCAGAGGAAACGGGAGATGAAACACCTTCAAGTTTAGAAGAAGGTCAGGAAACCCCTTCATCCCAATGACTTTGTGCAACGTCCATACCGCATAGTGAAGGAGTATGGCCTCTGAATGGATAAGTACTTACTTGGCCACAGGATGAACACATATGGAGTTATGTATGGAAGAAAAAAAAATCTTGTGCTGCTTATCAGTCAGTCGATCTTTGTTGTTGACTGATGGAATAATATGGATAGCTTTCTCTCCTATTTTCCCTATCCAATCTCTAATCATGATTAGTAGTTTCATTAGTGTACCTCGTCAACAGTTGATCTGAATGCTACAGCCGCCGTCGGACGCAGTAATGAGTAAAAGCGATGACATCGTGTTCGCTATTCGATTTATCATTGTCTCCACAAGGGTCTTGATCACATCTCGGATCCTCTGTGGTAGGAATGGACGGCAACAGGTGGTTGAGTTGGTACACGCAGGAAATGTTCATAGCCCAAGCGTAGTAAAACAGTAGGTAGGGTCTTATTTGCTCTATGGACTGCGAGAATTGACTTTACCTAGTACACTTGACTCCATCTCCACCACCACAATCGTTCATATTCACTGCTTATGAAGGTCAGTACAGTCTTGTTTGGTTCAATGACTGCAAGAAACTTAGCACTCGACTTCAACTACTAGAAAAGTATGATGGCAACAAAATCAAAATTGACTCCGAAAAGTAAGTACCCGGGTGAACATACTATGTTAATTAATCGGCCTAAATTGACATACTTCTAGCGCCTACGCAGGAATCTGGGGAGAAATCTGTGAGGACGAAATTACACGGTAACAGTTCTCCGGTGAGCGTCAAATCCTTCCCTCTTCCCGTGGTTTAATAACAGCATCATAGCTTTTCCTCCATTCATCTCATCTGGCATCCATGTAGTTGATTTCAACACCACAGGTAGCGAGAGAAGGGTGGGGACAAATGGTCAGGGTAACGGTTCTATGGTGAGTGTTGAATCCTTCCTTCTCCATTGTATTGCTAACGGCGTCTTAGGCTGTCCTGGATCCGTCATTGGCTGGGGGCCGCGTATTGGATTTCAACACCAAAACTCTCTCACCAACAAACAACTCATCTGCATACCCTCTTCCTCACAATGTTATGTGCCCAGATACCACCGCCACAGATGAGATCAGCTCCGGCGTCAAACACGATGACATTCATGATACGGACGTAGAGGATACTGAACAAGATGGTGGCTACAACGCTGATGCTGAGGATACCGATACTGATGCAGAGGATACCGCCACAAACGAGATAAGCTCTGGCATCGAACGCGATGACAGTCATGATACGGACGTAGAGGATACCAAACAAGATGGTGGCTACAATGCCGATGCTGAGGATACCAATACCAACACAGAGGATACCACCACATACGAGATAAGCTCCAGCATCGAACGTGATAACAGTTATGATACCAAACAAGATGATGGCTACGACACCAATGTTAAGGATACCGATAGTGTCTATACGCCACGCTTAGGCGACGGGTATGGCTATGACACTGATGATGAATACAACAACAACGAGTAGGCACTAGGACATTTTCATTGGTTTTCTTGAAGACTGCATTGCTTTCTTGCTATCAAATAGTCATTTTTAGATTGATATTAAGCTCTACATAGGACTTGCTCTGTACATAATGTGATCAAATATGATACTTTTACAGGTTATCTCTACATTTGCGTGAACACGCATGAACCTGCGTGCTCACGCGTTGATCATGAATGGTTCATGCGTGGGTGAGAGTTCCTTGATTTTTTTTATTACACATGATCATGCATGATAACGAAGCATTTGAAAAAAATGAACAAATGTTAATAACGCGTGGTCATTCGTGATCATGCATGATCACAAATGAACAATGCATTATCACGCAGTTCATGCACAATCATGCACTTTTGTCCATTTGGCGGAGCAAAGATGGGACATCCTGGGACATCCCTGGTCAGTCAGCGCTATAGCGCTGAGATTGGTGTGCTGACTGCACATTTGCTAATCTGCCACTGCATCGAAAAGGACTAGGTAGGACATAAGGACCTTCATACATTAGCCTAACAATACTCGGATGAAAGAAATTTTGAAAAAAAAGCCAAGTGTGGGAATCGAACCCAGGACCAGCAGGAGCAACTTATTGTGTTACCGCAGTTTTTTCCATTTCAAGTGTGGTGCGTACTTGCTGATGCTCCCTCATCTGTGCCTTTGCTCAGACGCTTATATTCTCAGTTTTCCCAACAGCTTACGTATATTGAACTTCTGCATGTTCGCTGTTCTAAGACTATTCTCAACAATCTCATGTCATGATGAACGGTCGCCCAGTACGTTCCGAATTCTTTCAAGAAAGAAATTTTCATTATATGTCGGGTTGTGCCAAATATCACCGCCATCCAAATCAAAAAATGCCTTGAGGGGTAAACTGAACGACTAGAGTTTGCTTTGGCGCTATGCAAGGTGGTGCCATGGAGGCGCCGGGTAACCCCAGCCATCGATCGGGGCATTTGAACAGCAGAAAAACCGTCCTCAGCTCTCGGCACAGTATTTCCCTGTTCAATTGCRCCTCATATACTTTCATCGAGGCAGAGCGGCGGATGTGAGAAGGCGAATTCATTGGTGATGTAAAGATGATGGCATTTGTACTGAAAGAGTTCAATATGTGTGCCTTTTGATGATCATGCCAATGGAGGACTGTCTCAACCTCCTAGGCTCCTCCAACATCCAACCCCACATACACGGTCTCTGTAGTGATGTGCCCGGCCCGGCTTGGCCTGAAGCCTGGGGCTTAGGCTTGGCCAAGGGTGGCTTGGGCCTGTAAAAAATACAGGCCAGGCCATGAGCCAAAGCTTTGGCGGCTCAAAGCCTGGCCTGGCTCAGGCCGTGGCCCGTGGCT
>JNHV02000682.1:0-11932 GCA_001691785.3 Amanita brunnescens Koide BX004
CTAGTATGAGATCTATATGTTGGTGCCAGTTTTATTTCAGTAGTACATTTTGAATTGCTATAGCATAAGTTATCTTACAAATGCTAAGTATACTGGTCTAGATTAAAGTGAGAAAAAGTGATAGGCTCCAAAGTAAAAGAATAGCAGGGCTCAAAGTCAAAGCTACCAAAAGTGACCCTTCCAAAGCACCCAAAGTGCTTCAGAGGCTTYCCTGATTATTATATGTTCATACCATTGCTTGATCTATCATAATAACACRTTGTTTCAGAGAAAAAGCCCTATCCCCAAGCCACCAGTCAGGTAAATTTGTACACTATCAAGTCATTGACACCAGTTTAGTAAGACTAAGAGATTGCACATACCACAAGCACCGCTACTTGGTTTTGTAGCAAAAATAACTTCACTCAACGCTTCATCCCCCAATTCCTTGTATGGGGGATACATCTTCCTCACTTCAGAAATAAATGATTCAACCCTTTCCTCTGCAACAAGTGACACGGTGCAACCGCCCCAACCYGCACCCGTTAATCGACTTCCATAGGCACCAGCCTCCCTCGCTAGTTCAGTGAGCATATCTAATTCAGGGCATGAACAATTATAAAGAGAAGAACAGCTGGCTTGCGAGTCATTCATTAGATCTCCGAGGGATCGCATAACCGATTCGACAGACGACGAAGGTGTCGCCTCCAAGCAAATCTTACGAAATTGAAGCACACGTAACGATTCTGAAAGAACGTGTTTGGCTCGTTTGTACAGCTGGAAGTGAGTCGTTTCAACTATACACGACCAAATGAGTTTTTGCTGATAGGTGATAGATGCCTTACCTTCGACCCAGGACAGATAAACGTCGTAAAATACAYTTTGATGCAAACCAGACATTTCGACCATCTCTTCCATCGTCACTCCGAGTTGTATATCATCTCTCTCCGTAGCACCACGATTCCTCTTCGGCTTCAGGAAATCAATTTTCTTACTCACTTCCTCCACAGCTTCCTGCAATTCCTCGGCGCACAGCTCACTTCCTATCGCCCCTAACCCTTGCTCTCCCGCAAACCGTCCTACCACTTCCCGGAACGTGATTCTCTCATTATCGCCTACAACAATCCCAAGCGCCTTTGCCAGAATTCTGGCTCCGACGAGTGTCTCGACGACACGTAAATTATATCGGTGCTTGGCGGTGACAGCTTTATCTGAAATGACGAGGGAGTTGGCACAGACAAAGACGACTTTGGGCGGCAATGGAACCGCAGAGGCAAATAGATTGGGATAGAACTGGATGTAGAGCGCGGAAGACGGAACTGAAATGACTGATGCAGCTTGATCCATGCTATCGGGTCATACGCAAATTATGTACTCTATATTCGCGACAAGGGAGGACTCACCCGCCACTGTTAACTCCTACACGTTTCTCGTTCTCCATAGTCATTCTAACCAGCTCGCCTTTTGTCAGCTTGCGGGTAGGCGTTACGAAACCAGCTACGTGGTGATCAAGCTGCCGAAAGGATCAGAGTGGGACATCTTCGCTAAATGCGCACGACAAACCTTGCCATTAACGGCGAGAAATGCCAGGCTGCTGGCCACGACCATAGCGGCGCTAGACGAAAGGCCCGATCCCGCTGGAACGGTGCCAGTAACCAGCAGATCGACCGGAACAGGATGTTCGTTTGATCCAGGAGCGAAGAAGTGGTCCAGGACGCCCTGGACAATGATACGCTCGGTCGATGACGATCAGAAGCGAGGAAAATAAGAGACGAACGTAATATCCCGCTTTGACGTAGCTCTCCCACCTCAGCTCTTTCGTGTTGATATCAAGACCCCATCCCTGCACCCTGACCATGTCCTCTCCGATATCCAGCGATTCGGCATTTTTAGGCGCCGGCGCGAATGCCTGGCGAGTGTATTTTGCATCAAGGTTCTCGGCGACAACGCTTCCAGGAGAGTGGTAGTGGTGGGCTTGCGGCGTCAATGTGGAGTGTTGCGTGGTATTTCGAGGCGCGCATGCGATGAGAATATCTCGCTCGATGGCGGCCGGGAGCACGCCGAACAAGGAATAGTCGATATGCTCGCCTGCAACGGGAGTTAGTAAGGAACCGTTCGTTATGATCGGGGGCGACAAACCGATGAGACTGGGAATAACATGAGTCAAATCAAACATCGTCACCCTGGATCTAATTCCAACACACTTACTTCACTCGTCCAGGGGCCCGTGCGATATAGGCAGGTTTCTTACCAAACCGCTTTTCGAATTCCTGCGCCAGGTTGTCCCATCGTGTGATGTGGTTGAGGGAGGTTCCCAGCTTTCCGTAGAGCTCTTGCAGGTTTGTGTACACCGGTATAGGTCGTTCTGCCATCTTGAATGTCTGTTCGGCAGGTAGGAGATCAATGTCAGGTTGAATGATGTGACCGATTGTGAGTCACGGTAGTCATTCCAATATTACTAGGTGCCAGACCCGGATACATGTGATTCCACATTGGTAAAGCAATCCAGAATCCAGAATACTAAGCACTCTCCCGATGTGAAAGATTCTTACAAAAGTTACATAAAACTCGAGCTGCGATGTGCTCGGCCCGGACTAGCCGCCGGTCCGCGAGGGCGGCGTTAGCATGCCCTGAAACCAGCAACACCATGCGGCGACTGTACTTGTGTGACTCTGAGGCGGTTCGACGTGGACAATCTGTACCCCTTAGATATTTATGATTCGGCTCCAAGCGACGACGTACACACAAATTCCGCCGATAACATATCATTATCATGACTAAGTGGCGCTCGTTCTCATTCGCCGACCGTCTCCCATTGTCCTTAGGGCGCCGAGGACTTTGCCTGGGAGAACTAACTCTTTTTTTAATTTTGGACCTGATCGCGGCGCGCGTGATATTGGGACGCTAGGGCGCCATCCTGCAGGGCCTGCCACAAACTAGGGACCGTCTAGCTCGAATCAGGGCTAACAACGCTTATATCGGAAAAGGGCGCCAAGTTCTCCGGGGTCCGCGTACGGGCAGCGCGCGCGACGGAACAGCCCACGCCGCGAACTGCAAACATGGCCGAAAACGTGCCCTCCCTTATCACGTCGCTATGGGTAGTGGGAAAGTGAGGCCTGGCCTCACCCCAGCGACGTCGGCTAGACGCGTCCAAGAGAAAGACAAACCTTAGTTGTTCGAGGCGTAGCCTTTTAAAGCAATATTGTATGTTGCAGATTTCATTTCGCCTAGGCGGCGGTAGCAGCACGCCAGAGTGTCGTTTCTGCATTCAAATCCGGCGAACTGTATTTCTTGTCATGTCTTTCTGGGGTTGCCTGGTGGGTATGCACCGGTGATGGCCTTGGCCCGCTGAATTGCCAAAAGGGCGCAGCAGCCTGATGTGTTTCCGATTCCGAGTCGGTCGCTGATGCCCAGTACTCAAAAGTACGGTAAGCACGCGCTTTTTTGGGTTAGTAATCCCAGTGTCAGCGACGGCCCTAAGGGCATCTACCCCCGGTGCACCCTGGGGCCTAGTGTGCACCGTGCGGCGGGCAGAGGCTTGCGATATACAGCACCTGATTCTGACCGCGGGTGCATTAGCATCGTTTTCACTCACAGATGACAGTGATTCTTTGAAATCACCGACATCGACATCGACAGCTCGGCCCCCGCCGCATACAAAAGCAGTCTAATTGCGCATTGATGTGATGGATATATGATATATTACAGTATATTACCCAGGGTGACTGAAGTTGAGTTCAGCGCAGCAAAGTCCGGCAATCAGTCCGTCGGCCGTGGCCCGCAAGGGTTGCGACTTGACAAAAGAGGCAAGGCGAACGTGCCGAATCGTGCCGAGGGTCGTCGTTAGGTTATCAAACGAGACGAAGATTTCGTTTTCGTGCGTCGTGACTCACACTTTGGTCATCTCATCCCTCCCGAGATTCGAAAAGCTAATCGCGCGATGGCATCGGTGCTGGCAGCTGCAGATAGCGGCCTGCCATCTCAGGTGCGTCACGCAGCGTGTCGTTCCCCACATCCCATTGATTGGGATTTGCAAATCGTGGGCCCCACTGTCACTCTTATGATGAATATGGATACGCTCTGTGTATGACTATGCTTCCGGCCTGGGCCTCGCTCCAAACTCCAACCCCCCCAAAAATACCTCAAACCGCAAACGCAAACATYAACGTTATGAAAACCTTGTTGTTTTCGTTCCTGGCGTATTCAATCCGTATTACTATCACTATTACCATTTTACCATTATTATTACTATTAGGCGGCTAATACGAATGGAGCTGCGTTGAAACGTTTGCCAAACAGCTACTATGCCTCCTTCCTCTCGGACTGCGCCAAAGAGCGCAAACCAAGCCCCAGTGCGTCTCTCCTATCTTTTGTTATTTATGTCCCGTATTCTCCCGCGCGTAATGTGCAAGACTGACTTTAGCAGTCCGTAGCCTGCTGCCGTTAGAGGCAACACCGGGCCTTATTTCCCTGCTTGCCGGAAAACCGAATGGATCCATGTTCCCCTTCACATCGTTCAGCTTTACCGCCCGGTCCCCGGTGGACCCATCTCAGGAGACGGCGGTGAGGATCGAGGGCGAGGATCTCGCCGCGAGCTTGCAGTATGGAGCTACGGACGGGTATCAAAAGCTGATAGAGTGGTTGTACGGCCTGCAAGAACAGTCGCATGGTCGGAAACAGGGCGAGGGGTGGCGCATTTCTGTTGGGTCAGGCTCTCAGGACCTCATTTACAAGGTCTGCTAACGTTACCATGCCAAAGACACGACGCTGACTCGGTCTTTTTCGCGCCTTTTTGATTATAGGCCGTTACTGCGCTTGTCAACCCTGGTGATCCGATTCTGGTCGAGTCGCCGGTCTACGCGTGAGTAATAATATATATTATATTTCGTAGCAGAAATAGCTGAAACAGGTTGGCAGTGGCGTTATACCCATGTTCCAGAGTTTGCACTGTGAGCAAATAGGTGAGGACGATCTGTTATCCATCTTGAAAGAGATCCCGTTGCACGATGCCAATCGGAAAAGGGAATTGGATAGGGACACTAGTGTCGCCTGACAATGGCGAGGTTGACATAGGGGCACAGTGGCCCCTGAACAAAGTTTGATGGAGTGGTGCTGACGGGACGGGGTTTAACGTTGAACAGAAGTCGATACCGACGCTGATGGGATATCCTCAAGTTCTCTGCGCGCCATTTTGGAGGGCTGGCCTAGCGGAAAACCAAAGCCTAGAGTGTTGTAYACCGTTCCCGTGAGTTTTTGCATATTGCATTGCATGCGGCTTCGTGAACCTTATCACCATTACCGTCGCCGAAATTAGTACGGCTGCAATCCGACAGGGATGACGGCGAGTTTGGAACGGCGCCTAGAAGTGCTGAAGCTAGCAAAGGAGCATGACTTTATCATACTAGAAGGTAAGTAATCAATCTTGTTATCGCCGCAGGGCAGGGACGAGGTCCACCCATGACTAGCTGTCACATCACGTTAGAATTAACGTTCCGAATAGATGATCCATACTATTATCTATATTACGGCAGATCTCCACGCAGTGCATCGTATTTCACACTGGAGCTTCAAGAGCCACAAGTGGGTCGTGTGCTCCGGTTTGATAGCATGTCCAAGATCCTGTCGGCGGGGATCCGGATAGGATTCGCGTCTGGGCCTGAGGCTATCCTTACAGCTATGGATCGACATGTACGTCGGCTTGTTTCTTCCCAGCGGCGTATTCTGATATCCCCTCGCTCGGATGCGACCTTCTATATACGTTCGTTGTCACGCTTGGCAAAATCTGTCATCTCCGTTTGCTTGGGGTGTTCGGGGCATTGTGGGTATGTGGTTCCTTCGGTGCCTTGTTGTGCGGGGTGGTCGAGCAGACATCTACTGCGAACCTGCAAGCATCTTCGCTAACGCAGATGATTACGTTAAAGTTGTTGGAAAACTGGGGTTATGACGGGTTTTTGACGCACACGAAACGCGTGTCGGAATTTTACCGAGAGAAACGGGACGTGTTTGAGCGGGCGATGAAGAAGTACCTTGATGGGCTTGCGGAATGGAATACGCCCGAAGCGGGGATGTTCTTCTGGTGCGTGCCTGCCTGTGTGTGGTTACGGGTAGCATAATTGAGCGGCGACGTAGGTTCAAACTTTGTTTGAAGGCGGGCAACGAGGATTCTGCAGCCGTCATCCGGACCAAGGCGTTTGAGAAGGGGGTGCTTGCGCTTCCCGGGACGGTGTTTCTGCCGAACGGACGGACGACGGCGTACGTGCGGGCATCGTTTAGCGTGGTGGAGGAGGCGGATGTCGAGGAGGCGGTCAAAAGGCTGCGAGCGGCTGTTTTGGAGTAGGAAGGAAAGAGCCGGTGGCTGTGCGGGCCGATCTTGTATAAAAAGTAGATAATCGGCCATCTGGCGGATAAACAACCACTTCCCTTCGATATACATTGTACCCCTGTACTTCTGGTGCGTCTGATGGCCCCTGTTGTGTGGATGGGCTAAGAGGCCGATCAGATACAATGACCGAGACGGAGAGCAGCGCACTGGTGGACTTGTGCTGGACGGTGCCGTGCGACAAGTGCGGAAAGACGACGTGGGCTGTGAGTGTGTTTTCCAGTGAACTTTACGGTGCTGACTAGCTCAGGGATGCGGGCGGCATGTTGAACAGGTGCGTACGGTGGATAGCGCAGGGCGGAGCTGACCTGGCACAGGTGATGGGTACGGTTCGGGAGAGCGATCGATGTGAATGCAGTAGATAGATCTAGATTTGGCTGTCCGGGGTCCGGCCCGATATGGATGGCGCGATGATCTACTAAAGGCGTCCTCTGGGTGCGCAGAGCATGCCCGCCCGCTTTGACCCCGAGAGCGTGCTCACAACTGACTCGCTGGATGCCTACCTTGACATGGGCAGGCCCATGCTCAACAACTACATTCGATACGCAAAAGTTGGTGGAGGCCAGCATGGCGACGTCTACCTTTGCTACCGTTCAGACCCTCGTCTACCCGCCGCACACCCAGAGTACCGTATTCCCGTAGCTATGAAGTCGGTCCGTCGAGACAATCCCCGCGCAGAGCAGCTCAAGAAGCTTCGTCAGCGTCGTCTCCCCGCCGCACCACACACACCCCTCGCTGACAGACTCAACACTACCGAGGCAAAAATCCGCAAGGAGATCGCCATCATGAAAAAGTGCCGCCATCCACACGTAGTCCGTCTTTACGAGGTCATAGACGACAGGATGCGCGACAAGATCTACATGGGTGCGTGCCACGCAACACTCCACTCTCGCCCCCGCTGACCTTCTTTTCTCCCCCAGTCATGGAGTACCTCGGCGGAGGCGAGGTAAAATGGCGCAGCGACAATAACGAGCCCATACTCACTGTCGAGCAAACGCGCCGGATCATGCGGGACGCTGTTTTGGGTCTTGAATACCGTGCGCACTCTCCATTCCACCCGGGCGCTGCTAATTCCCACTCCAGTTCATTACCAAGGCATCATCCACCGCGACATCAA
The DNA here is from genome assembly GCA_001691785.3 of Amanita brunnescens Koide BX004. NCBI lineage: Eukaryota > Fungi > Basidiomycota > Agaricomycetes > Agaricales > Amanitaceae > Amanita > Amanita brunnescens. The sequence goes on from JNHV02000682.1 coordinate 7,476, forward strand.
GCCCGCCAACCTATTGTGGACAGACGACCGGCGGCAGGTCAAGATTGGCGATTTTGGCGTGTCGCATTTTTCGTATGCCCAGCGGCTCGCTGCTGCCGGCAACGACGGCGATAAGGATCCACACGATCCCATCCTGCTCGACGATTCGGATTTGACAAGGAGGGCGGGCACCCCGTCCTTTCTTGCCCCCGAGGTCGTCTTTGAGCATACGCACGACCCCACTCTCTCTTCCGGCTCTTCCTCCCTCCATGCCGTGGGAAGCACCTCGACAGTGGCCTCCCTGCGCCCACGCCCGCCCATCACAAAGTCTATTGATGTCTGGGCTCTAGGCGTCACGCTGTACTGCCTGTTGTTCGGCAAGACGCCGTTCTTTGCCGACCCGTCTCTGCCGAGTTCAGAATGGAGCTTGTACAATTCGATATGTAACAATGACTGGGATACGGATGAAGTCATGGGATTCGACCAGACCCCCACTGGTGGACGCCATCCACCAGACGACGATTCAGAAGGTTCATTGGTCATATCCCTCTTGTGTCGTTTCCTTGAAAAGGACGTGACGCAACGTATCACCCTCGACCAGGTAAAGGTATGTATATTCTACTCTAGCTGCCCTCTTTCCTGCTCACCATCTTCCTAGCGCAGCCCGTGGCTTTTACGCGGCCTGCCAGAACCCAAAAAGTGGCTAGAGATCACCTCTCCCACATACAAGATCAACGTTTCCAAAGCAGAAACGTCGGTGGCCATGTCCAACGTCCGCTTCTCATGGAACTGGGGCGCCGTAAGGCGTATTTTCAGCAACCTTCGCCCGCTGCAGCACACCCGGGCACGTCAGGGCAACGCCAAGCGGCGGYGGCGCCTGGAAGACGATGGTCGGGGGCCCGTCATGTCTGATCCTCAGATCGAGCGCATCAAACCTCCACTGGCCCGGCACCCTCCGCACCCCAAGCCAGCAACCAAGAAGCAGGAAATCAACAGCCGCACGCCGCTCGTCCGCAGCTACGAGCGGATAGCGGACARCGCCGCTCCTACTGTGGTCAGCCAGCGATCAAAATCGATCGATCGATGGCATTCAACAACCCAGAGACCCCCCCGTCCTTCCATCATCACCTCGAGCGTTGCTGCGGCCTCGGTTGCCGCCAGCGTCGCCACGCCCGCTGCCATCCGCATCCCGTGCGCGCGCCGGGGGTCTGATGCACAGACGAGCCCAAGCCCGAGTCAGGGGGCCACGCCCAGCTCGCCTACAGGGACCGATCGTCCCCGCGCGCGGTTCTCGCAGTTTATCTCCTCGCTGTCGAACTGGCGGGCCGGGAGCAAATCCGTGGGCGGCGGCGGGGAAGGCGGCGGAGAGAAAGGCGGAGGCGGGAGCCCCCCGGCTTCGGGAGGCGGAAGCAGCGCGACGACGCCCCTGTCTTCTCCGCACCCACGGTCGTACCCTGCCTCTGTTGCGCTGCCCCTCGCGCGGAGGGGAGGAAAGGGGCAGGTGATGAGGCGCAGCGAGGAAGCGCTGAGGAACCACCCGCGCGGTCCGTTTCCGGTTCACCAGTCGACGTCGTTGTGGTCTGCTCAGCAGCAGCAGCAAGCACAGGTACAACTAGCACAGCAAGCCCAACAAGCCCAACATCCCGCGCARCACCAGCAACACCAGCAACAACACCAGCAGCAGCAGGCCAGGTACCCGCAGTATATCTACCCGCAGAACTACCACAACCACCAGCATCCGTACAACCCGCTTGCCCACCTCGGCGGGAGCAGCAGCGGCGTAGTCCTCGGCGGTGGCGGCGGGAGCCCGTTCACCGGCTCCGGGCCGTCCAACGCGAGCGGGATGTTCACCGCGGCGCGGCGCGCGTCGAGCTGGGGCTACGAGGGGTTCGACAACTCGGAGTACGTCGACGTCGTGAGCCTCCGGAGCGATCGGGTCGAGCTGAACGACCACGAGATGATTGTGGGCGCGGGCGGGGTGTCGAATGATATGCATGCGCTGATGCCGAGGAGCTTGAGTGCGGGGTTGGCGGTGGGGACTGGGGGTGGGGGTGCTGTGGGCGGCGGTGCTGCCGGTGCTGCTGCCGCTGCCGGTGGTGGTGGTGGTGCTGCCGGTGGTGTGGGTGTGGGCGTTGGCGGAGGGGGGGCAGGAGGGGCAGGGCAGCTGTACTCTGCGTCGAGGACGATCGTGAGTGGCGGGACGCAGTCTGCGCGGGAGAATGGGCGCGTGTCGTTTTACGACGAAGCGGAGCGGGCGCAGTTTGGTCCCCCTGGGTTTGACGAGGATTCGTCGACCATTGCGAGTGGGAGTGGGAGTGTTTGTGCGAGCATTAGCAGCGGCGGTGAGAGCAGCGGGGTGTGGCAGTGCGGGAATGGGATGTTTGACGAAGCGGAGGAGGAGGCGGAGGAGGACACGGATGCGGTCCTCGTTGCTCCGCGTGAGGTGGAGGGACAACGACCCGGTCGACATGGCAAGAGCAGAGCGGGAGGCCATGACGATGAGGAAGACGAAGACGAAGACGAAGGAGACAGCGACGACGACGACAACCATGTGACGTTTGCGCCCAAGCGGCGCGCTGCTGCTTCTGCTCCGTCTTGAACCTGCCTCGAAAAAAGTGTATTGTTATTTCTTTCTTCTTTCCTCGGTTCCTTTCCTTGTTTCTGTTTCCCGCATTGTCTGTCTCCTCTGCATTTTCCCCTTCTAATCATCGTAGTTGGTAGGTACGCACACACATGCACACGCTTGCGAGCGCCACCCTTGTTGTACGCCATTCCTTCCCTTGACATACGCTAATTGATATACCTCTCGCTATTCTTGGGTTTTTCCGTTGCCTTTCTTTTCCTCTTTTCTTTCTCTTTCACATACGTACATACATACACACACGCTCTTCCAATCATATCAACATTTTCGCATACACATACAGGTTACAGGATATACGTACACACAGTGCAAGGTACAACGACAACACACGCAAAAATACACATCCACTCAATCACTCGCATCCATTCTGCGATACTTACATGCATGGGTTTTCTCAACTCGGGTTCATGGCTTAGTAGGATCCTGATAGATGGATGATGACCCTAACAAAGGACGTCAGCTACCGTACTACTTACTACTACTACTACAACTACTACAASTACTACTACATCGCGCGCGCATAGATTCTTTTTTTTTATATTATGAACCTATGACGTCAGGTGACGTGTCTCCCATTTGGATTCGGGGTCCTCGCGGAACAGCAGAGCCACATTATCTCCGGACCGACGGTTTTAAAATCTCCCCAACTTACGATCAAAACTTGTTGTGGGGCGATGGATCCGATTTGACGCGGGCAGACGTGGGTTACTTGCATGTACTGGCAGCGGTCCCATACCGGTATGTTACTATGTTACTATGTACTATGGGTAACACGTAGCACGTAGTGGGGTTGCAGTGTCTAATTTCTACGCGCGGAATGATCAGCTCTCTCTATATCATCATCACGCATGCAAAAGTGGCCGGACGCATCCAAGAATGGAATTGATAAATGAAATTTTGTTGCTAGCTACGCAGTTAACGTCATACGTTGATATGAACAGTTGATCCACTGCGGTATGGTTCTGCTTGATGATGATATGTGATGTGTATTGTCCACACCACAGGTAACCGGCGTCTGAACAAGGAATAGCCTGGCTTGCGGAGAAAAATGGCTTGATGCTGATTTGATATTCGGATATATATGGAGAAATGAGGATGCATTAGCAACATTACGCGTCGGCGTCGCGGCAGGTATGTCCCTTCCTGCTTGATGTCGTGTGGTACTTTGAACCTTGATTATCGCAGCGATTATCAGTCGTTCTCGCTATCAGTCACTGCTCAACAATACTGCGCTCCGACAGGGTCCTTGGGACTCAGTGATGGATATGTGGGTTCCTCTACGCTCATTGGTCCTGACTTAGAAAATGAACATTTCCCTGGACGCGCGGTTTAAACGTAGCCATTATAGACGACCTAATTTCGACAGCCCTTTTTTTTAAACACCGACTGTCGGGCGCGAAAAGCATCCTATTTTCACCGATCAACCCATCAATATGGAGAAATGAAGATGCAGGAGGACAATGCGGTTACGCCGCCGCGTCGCCGTCGCGGCAGGCATGCCCTTTCTTGCTCGATGTCGTGTGGTACTTTGAATCTGATTATCGCAGCGATTATCAGTCGCTCTCGCTGCTCAGTCAGTGCTCAGCAATGTTTGACCAAGCTGCGCTTCGACAGGGTCATCCGGATTCACTGATGGATATGTGGGTTCCTCTGCGCTCATTGGTCCTGACTTGAAAATAAGACGTTTCCCCATGGACGCGCGGTTTAAACGTAGCCTTTATAGGCGACCTAATTTCGACAGCCCTTTCTTTTCAGAGAACCGGTCAACCCATCATGAGCTCCTTCGAACCTACCATGCTGTACCTCCCCGATACCATGGCACACTGGCCGATGGAAA
>JNHV02000683.1:0-11886 GCA_001691785.3 Amanita brunnescens Koide BX004
TACCGTTAGGGAATAAAGGCRTTGCTAGATTACTGTAAGGGAAAGTAAATGTGCCTGTCCGATGTATCAGGTATGCATAGAGCGGGAGTCCGTACTGCGACTGTAACAGCTGAAGTTTTGATAAACCTAAGTATAACTGGCATCCTGACTAGTATGTTTAATGTACAGAAGTGTGTTGATGAGAAGGGAGTTGAGGTTACAACAAAGTTTGAATTCACAATTGGGATCACARGGTACAGATTAGACTTGCATCCATCCCTTGGATTCTCTTCTGGTTGTACTAGTCATCCCAAGCTATTCAGGAGTCCCACACCCTCCAGAGGGTCCTGGTGTCCTCCTCAGCCTTCTTAATTGGCAACCCTGCAGACAAGTGCCACAAGTATCTGATACCTCAAGCATTCTTGAGACTACACATGTGCAACATAAGAAGGGAACTCTGCCCTGGGCCTTGGACCTGCCACTTGGTGGCCCACTTTTGACAAGTAACTCTGTAGTGGCTTTTGTGACTCAACATTGTGGGTGACCAATGTGCAATGTTGAAACATCAAATGGGTGCCAACATGTTGAGATACAACTGAAGTACACATGAGCTGCACAGTTGAGTCATGAGAGCCATTTTTCACACAAACAAATTTACTGAGAACCATGAACATTTCTGAGAGCTAAGAGTTGATGAGAGCAGTGACAATTGTATATATTGTTTCCTTCAATGATGAGCTGTAACCACTTCAGGCAATGCTTCATTGACCACACATATGGGGAGTGAAATAATTATGGTTACAGTGCACCTCTTGCTGGTTGTTGACACCCATCTGCCAGCCATTGCTACCACAGCCATTTATGCCCTCCTGGATGCCACATTACCAATGCCAGTCATTCCTCCTGATGCTGCCATCACCACTCACTTGTTGCCTGTCGCTGCTGCTTAGTGTTTAAAGGTCCAGTCATTGTGAGGAAAATGACTGGACCAATGGTCCTTTGGATTTAAAACATCAAGTGACTGCAAAAAGACCTGTCAGGACTGTTAAATGTCACACGATATATGCCTCTGCATGCACATAAATAATGATAATGCCCTACATTTGGGGGCACTTGGTTCATCCAAAACAGTTAAGAAATAAATGAGATATGCTGAAATTCATTTTGGGACAAGCTCATAACAGCTATTATTCTGCCAAGATGTATTATATTGGTAAGTATCACAAAGTGAAGTCCTGCTGTGTACTATCACCAACCAGGTTGTATTAAATGCTGTTCAAGTGCAAGCTAATACATCATATAATGTATGGTGTGGTGTGCTTTGAAAGGCCTTGGGCCATGCCGTGTGCAGCAGCAGCCCACACAGACAAGTCTTGCTATGCTATCACTAGATGCTTAGGTAGTCTGCATTCTATATGTATTGTGTATTCATTAGCTCAATACCTGGGATGCACCAATTGACTCAGGAGGCAATTACCACTGCCTTATATATGTGTATATTTATTAATACATTGTATGCTCAATACTATAGGATGACCCAGCATGCTGTCAGGCTTGCTCAGTAGCCAATTATAACCAGCTATGACTGGTTAAGGGCTGATCATGACTGCTACAACAAAGTGGAGTGACCAATTGTGTCCATTTTTTGCAGTTCCAGCATTTCCAAATATGGAACATGACTGAACTGGACTGGACCTTTAAACACAAACTGGTAAGTCCATATGAGTTAAACCATATAGTGATGAGCAAGAAAGTAAAAGTAAGCATACCTGTCCGACATATCAGGTATTCATAATGTTGAAGTTCATTCATGTTGTAACATTACAAGTCTCAGCAGCAATATATTGTTACAAGTCAAGTTTGCACTCAAAGGAGACTTTCATAGGTAGAAGTGGCCATCAATTGGGTGTATCAGTATCAGAAGTGAGAAAGCATATTCAGGAAGAAAAATAGGAAATACTAGTACAAAAAGGACAGAAACTTTGCAAAGCCATGTCATTGGCAGGACTGACTGGTAGCCCATGGTCTGGGAGGATTGAGTAGTAAGCATTTCTCTTGCATAAATATGTAATTCATTACAAACCTTCAAATATTTTTTATTTGATCATATAGGAAACAGAACAAATCACCACGCCCAGTGGGTAAAACCTCAAAAGTGATCTGGGTCTTCAGTTTGTTCACATAGCCCTGTTCCTTGAACTGCCCCAAAGCCTCCATGATTGAGGTTTTGAATGGTTTCCTTATCCAAAATGATAATTTGGCAATAATATTGATTGCTTTTGGAGCATTAGTCTGGAAAAGTACAAAATAAAACAGGGCACACAACCAACTAAAATTTGGTAGGCTGCAGGCTGGTTTCATCATTGACAACTGTGTGTAATTGAAACTGATATTATGCTTACTGCCACTGGACGCTTGAATGATACACCTCCAAACAAAGTGAGCAGTTCAGGCTAATGATGAGAAATAATAAAGCTTGTAAGAAAACTTTGTGGTCCACATACAACCTGAAATATAAACTAGTATGCTTATGACATTCCCTGCATTAAAATTACTCACCTAGAGAAGCAATCAAGAGTAGCTGCAAGGAAATGGTTAAATATCTTACAATCTGTAAGTAATGATGGTGTGAATAGAAAAAAGGAAGTGAGAAAACCACATAAAGACCCACTCTCTAGAATTCAGGATAGCTAAGAGAACCAGAGAAAACTGCAGTATGACTCACTGTCTGTTTGTCATGTGATAAGATGTGTCAATCCTGCTGAAATCTGAGGTGTTACTCACTTTCTGTTGGTATCAGATGAGATATGATGATACTGTCTAGCAGAAATCACTGCAGTGCTACTCACAAGCTGTTGGCCATGCAATGGGATGCATTGAGCCTGCCTGACAGAAAATTACTGCAGTGCTACACACATGCTGTTGGTCATTGGATTACTAGATGTAATGAGCCTAGTGGAAAATTGCTCGCTCACTTTCTGTTGGGCATAGGATGGGGTATGATCACCTGGCAGAATTGAAATGATAATGGTTTTACATACAGTCTATAGGTCATGGGATATAATGTGATGAGTCCACATGACAGAAAAATCACTACAGTGTCACTCACTCGCTGTTGCTCATTATGAGACCAATTGACAGAAAATTGTGCAGTGTCACTCACTTTCTTTTGGTGGTAAGGTATGAGACTGGCTGGTAGAAACCTCTCCAATGTCACTTACAAGCTGTTTTGTATTTCATATAATGGTCAGATGTGATGAGAGTGCCTGCCAGAAAATCTCTGCAGTGTCACTCACAAGCTATTGGAGATGTGGTGAAATTGCATAAATTAATACATTATCACTTACAACCTGTGTCATGAGATGAGTCTGTGCAAGAGGTCATTACTGTATTACTCACTTGCTATTGGTCATGCAGTGAGATACAATGAGACTGCCTGGCAGAAATTCATTACAGTGCCACTTACATTCTATTGGTTGGCATGAGATGTGGTGAGACTTCCTGATTTCCAAGTAGGACCACTCACAACCTGTTTTTCAACATGATGAGACTGCTAGAAAATCACTGCAGTGTCACTCACTCCCTGTTGGTTATGGCAACATGGTGTGAGATTGTATGGCAGAAAATCAATACAATATCACCCACAAACTTAGTCATGGGAAGACATGATGAGATCAGCTGGCAGAAAATCACTGTAGTGTCACTCACAAGCTGTTGTGACAGGATGAGGTGTGATGAGACTGCCAAGTAGAAAATCACTACAGCATCACTCACACCCTTGATAATGGGATGAGATGTGATGAGACTTCTTGGAAAGTACATATATGATATCACTCACTAGCTATTGGTCATGAGATGAGATGTAATGAGACTACCTGGCAGAAAACCACTGCAGTGTCACTCACAATCTGTTGGTTGGTGTGATGAAACTGCCTGACAGAAAACCATTGCATTATCACTTACTCCCTGTTAGTCATGAGATGAGATGTGATGGAGCTACCTGGCCAAAAATGCCTGCAATGTTACTCACTAGCTGTTTGTCATGGGATGAAATGAGATTGCCTTCAGAAAATCACTGCAGCATCACTCACAGCCTGTTGGTCAATGTGATGAAAAACTTATTGGCTGAAAATCACTGAACCATCACTCACAGCCTGTTGGTCATGAAATCAGATGTTGAGATTGCCTGGTAGTAGAAAATCATTCCAGTGTCACTTACTTGCTAAAATACAATGAGACTACAAAATTAAATCAATGCAATTTCACTCACACCCTATTGGTCAGGAAAAAATGTGATGAGATGACCTGGCAGAAAATCACAAGTGTCACTCACAAGCTATTGGTAATGCAATTGAGTGCCATGAGAGTGCCATGCATAAAATCACTGCAGTGTCACTCACAAGCTGATGGTCACATTGGATGGTCTGAGAGTTCCCAGCACAAAATCACTACAGTGTCACTCACTCCCTGTTGGTCATGGAATGAGATCCAGTAATGGCAGAAAATCACTGCAATGTCACTCACTTTCTGTTAGTCATGGGATGAGATGTGATGGTAGTGTCACATGGCAGAAGTGACACTCACATTCTGTTGGTCATGGATCAATGTGATAAGAGTACCTGGTGCAGAACCACATCCACACTCACTTGCTGTAGGTCAATGTGATGAGAGTGGAAGAAAATTGCTCCAGTGTCACTCACAAGCTATTGATTAATGTAATGAAACTGCCTGGCAGAAGATTGCTGCAATTTCACTCACAAACTGTTGGTCAATGTAAGTGCCTGACAGAACTTATGGCAGTCTCACTTACAAGCTGTTTGTCATGCAATAAGACTGGCCAAATAAGATCACTGAAATGTCACTTACTTCCTGTTGGACATACATGTGTGATGAGACTGCCATGCAAAGAGTGACTGTAGCATCACTCACCATCTATTAGTCATGAAATGAAGTATGATAGACTGCTTGGCAGAAAGTCACTGCAGTGTTACTCACTCCCTGTTAGTCATGGGACACAATGTAAGGTGACTGCACAGAAGAAAATCATTTCAGTCCCACTCACAAGCTGTTGGTCACAGGAAGAAATGTGATGAGACCACCTGGCATAAACCATTGTAGGGTCACTCACAAACTATTGATCACAGGAAGAAATGAAATGAGAGTGTCCATCAGATAATCACAACAGTATTACTTACTTCCTGTTGATTATAGGATGAGATGGCCTGGAAGAAATTCCCTGTAATGCCACTCACTCCCTTCGCTCATAGAATGAGATCAGGTGGCAGAAAATCACTTCAGGTGTCACTCACATCCTGTTGATTAGGGGATGAGATTTGAAGAGACTGTGTGGCAGAAAATCATTGATGTGTCACTCACATCCTGTTGCTGGGAGGTCAGACTACCTGGAGGACACCAGAAAGCCACTGCATTGTTACTTACTCGCTGTTCATCATGCAACAAGGTGACTATTTGAAAAAGATCAATGCACTGTGACTCACAAACTATTGGTCATGACTGGATAAAACATCCCAGCAGAGATCACTGCAGTGTTGCTCACCATCTGTTGGTCAAGCAACAAGATGCATTGAAGCTACCTGACAGAAATCACTCAATATCACTCACAAACTATTTCTCATGTGCTTTCCAGACAGAAAATTATTGCAGTGTCACTCACATCCTGTTGTACAAGGAATGAGATGTGATGAGACAATCTGGCAGAAACAATTACAATGTGACTCACAAGCTATTGGGCATGAGATCAGATATGATGAAACTGCATGGTGAAATATTGCTGCTGTGCCACTCACTATCTGTTGGTTGATGAGATGTGACGAAACTGTCTAGCAGAATATAACTGCAGTGAAACTCACTCCCTATTGGTCATGAGATGAGATGTGCTAAGTTTGAGTGGCAGGAAATGACTGTAGTGTCACTCACATCCTGTTGGTCATGAAATGAGATGTGATGAGACTGTCTGGTAGATATTCACTGCAGTGTCACTCACATCCTATTATTATTTATACACAACAAGAGATATGATGAAAATGCATGAAACAAAATCAATATGGCTGCATCACTCACTTTCTGTAGGTCATGAGACAAGATGTGATGAGAATGCAGCACATGAAAGCACTGCAATGCACTCACAAACTGTTGTTCATGTGATAAGACTACCAGACAGAAAACCATTGTGTTACTCACTTCCTGTTGTTTATAATATAAGATCAGTCAGAAAAAACTTCAATGTCACTCACTTGCTGTAATAATGAAATGAGATTGCTTAGAAAAGCAACCTGCAATGTCACTCACTCTCTGTTAATTATAAAACAACATGCAATAAGGCCACCTTGCAGGAGAATGTGTCATTTTGCTCACAGTCTATTGGTCATGGAACAAGATGTGATGAGACCATCTGCTGGAAAGAACTAAATTATTGCTCACTTCCTGTTATTCAGCAAATCAGAGATGATCAGATTGCATGACTCAACACTACTTGCCCACTGTTATGTTTGCATTCAGACCTAGATGTAAAACAGATGACTCTAGTTTTGCTTACATGTAGTTCCTCCTGCTGTTCACCCCCACAATACATATCAGATTTCCATTCAGGGAATAAAGCAGCTCTGCATACATCCTGCTCCATACATCACTCAATTGAGTACCTGACAATATGGATGTGTATTACTACTTGCATCCTGGTTCACATTCTATTAAGCCATGTTCCATCTTTTCATGGATGAAACTTACTTTGATCTCTTGCTGTTCCTAACTCAGCTTGTCTATACCAACACCAAATTGTATGGTAAGCTCACCCAAAAATGTGGAAACTTTTGGAAAACTAGGAATACAATATTATCCCATGTTTCTTGTCTTTTAGCCAAAATGTATCTGCTCTGGCTGTCAAAGTTTGGGCTGTCATTTTCAATGTGATTCTTACTGAAGTCCAATCTTAACACAAAGATCAAGGTTGTTCCTTTGTGTTGATACAAATAACTGAAGAAGACTGTCATCATCAATTGCATCAGCAGTCTTCTCAGTCAATTCAGGACAGTTATTTTCAGTCACATCCATATCTGTTGACCAGCATTATTTCAATCTCAAACTGACAAATACCACCCTTACCTTCCAATTGCAGATAAGCTTTTGGAGGATATGCAGTATTCAAGACTTTAGGTAGATAAACTGTCTGAAATGCTTCATCAGCCTTTTTCCTGGCCAGATCCCACTTATCTTCATCATTCTCCATGTCATCCAAATCAATAGATTGTTGAACAATTTGGCCATCAAATTTGGTGAATATAACCACCAAAGGAACTGTGCACAGATTATTTCTTAGTCACAATTTGGTACTCATGATGAATTGTGATCACAAATAAAAGAAAGAAGATATAAGTTGTTTAACAGGAAATTAGTGTACAAAGAAGGCCAATAGGCAATTGACAATATTCAAAAGAAATATAATTGGCCTCACAACTCACCTTTCCCTGTTCCTTTAGAAAAGAACTCCAATTCTGCAGATAGAAGAGGACGACGACTGTCCATGGGTATGCAATACCTGTGCAAGGCTTGGTGACTTAGTCATGGACAGAATAAGTGCCAAGATACCAAATTGCATGTAACTGATCCCTCAGTTCAGTTGCAGCAGACTTCCTCTCAATGAATTCCCAAGCAATGTCTAATTCCTCAGTTGCACCAGATTCAAAACCCCGAGAGTCATGGAAGATGAAGTTGCTTCCTTCATATGTAATCTGGTGCTCAATATTGTGTACACTTCTCTGAAATTTATCACATTATTATATCAGTGGATAGTGATATTTCATCATTTGACTCACCAACATTGATGGCATCAAATGTGTCTCAGAAAGTGCCAGTTGTTTACCTACAAGGTGCTGAACATGTGAAATTAGGAGGGGCTTTGGTTCAGCTTACCACTCTCATCATATATGATAGGCTTTGTTCCCTGTTGCACGCCACAGACCTTCTCAAGAATGGTTGTCTTCCCTGCATTAGCTCTTCCTATGACAAGAATACGAAAATGGGTGCATTTGTATCGCTCCTTCAAGTTGAGCATCACTGTTTGTGGTATATCTATATCTGCGATGTGAATCAAAATTTAGTTGAGACAAGTACTTTCACCAACTTTCTGCATGCGCAGCAGGAGGCTCTGCCATTGTTTGTGATTTCGTGCTAGTATGGACAAGTGGATAATAAAAGCGCAATGGTGAGCTGAGTATCAGGCTCGACTATCAAGAGATGAGGGTGTGAGCAGCAGGGCAAGGGATCGAGGGTCTAAGGGATGGCGTATCAAGATAGAGGGTTGGTACGTGACGCAAGCGATGGTAGGTTGGTTTCGATGAGGTGAGTGCGGGAGGCAAGCCTGAGGAAGGGCACCCTGCGCTGGTGCGCATGATGTATGACCCCAGGGACTCCCAGTTTGCGTATTTGGAAGTTGACCAACTTGCCACATTTGGAAATCTGGATGTCAAAACCCCTGGCATTCAACCTGGACACACTAGCCGCACTCGCACTCACGGTGACCCGATGCCATCTGCACAATCCAAGGATTTGGATGCACGAGTCCAGGGCCCAAAGTCGACGAACAGCCTGCAGCGCAATGACTTCGCATCCGCTTTAGGTTGAACGAGACGAAGGATGCGATTTATCAAGTCTTCCCCCAAGAAGTCAGGAGGCATAATAATCATTATCGAGCGCCGAGACCCTTTATTAGGATCTTGCGGTATCTTCAACGGGGGGGAACTGAGATTAGATTCGTTACGGCGGATCGTGGAACAAGGGTACGCTTGATGCAATGGATAAGAATGGTAATCGGCCCGAAAGCAGTAAACTGTCTTCTTTGAGCACCCATGTTCATATCTCACGCGCACCATGACTTACATGCACAGCAAACCGGGTCACTGATCCAGGCCTCGCGTATATGTCCCTTGACGGCTTTGTCGTGGCGGTAATTTAAATCTGCTAGGCCCTGCTCTTTTTTGCAATGTGGATTGATTGGCATGGGTTGGATATACAGTTTTCCATGACATCTCTATTCGCTTGTGAAAAGATGCCTAAAGACTTTGGCTCGCTCTGATAAGATGTATAGCTAACTGTTTATAGCTTTATCAATAAAGTCATTCTCGGAACCCTTTGGCATCATCATGGGCCTGTATGTCGACATCTTCAATCCACGCTCATGGGCCCATCCACCGTTCAACGTTGACAACATCACGCTCACTACGGGGTTGTACACCATTGGCGTCGAGCTACCACGCTGAATCTCTCGTCATCACATCATTATCGTCCCTACCATGACTATCGGGTGGATCATTGTTTCCGCCCTCATCAAGGCCCAGGCTCTTTCCTAGCTCACTTTTCTGTGGTGCCTATATCTGCTCTGGGCCGCTTTGTGAGGATGCGCGTGCCTCACAATCTGAGGCAACTTATTTCGGCAGAAAGTGCCGCGAACGATGGCTATGCGTTCTTGGCGTTTGTRTGTATGAACCTCCAGAGGAGGTCAAGGATTGGGTTCTGGTTGGAATCCTATGTACGTGTTTTTGCGTCTGTCTTCTTGATGAATAAGCTAGATTTGTTGATGAATCAAGACCAGGTGCTTTTGGGTGTGGTGATAGGTACCCTGCTAGGGTGGCTATTTTCGAAGATCATGAAGTATGCGTATAGATTGGGGTGGACTGACCAAGAACCATACGTTGCGCAGTATTTGGCGTTGGCCGTTTTTCTAATGGGACTCATGTTAGTACCTTCGGAAGTGACGACTTGTTAGCCGCGTTTGCAGCTGGTGAGTGATGGCAGTCTAAATCTTGTGTTTTGCCGACCGTGTTAATAGGCAATGCAATATCATGGSACGGGGACTTTAACGTTCACACTGAGGATCGACCTTATCCTTAACTGTTTCAAAGTTCATCTGAGAAATTTTGCTTGGCGATACAACGCAAGCCAGATATCATGAAAATTTATGGTACAACAATCTAAATTACAGAGGATAACCATAATGATATAGGGTATTTGAGTTGCCTGTGGACTTTTAGTCTTCAATGGCTCTATCCAACTCCTCGACGAGAAGTTTGTTGAATGTCTCAGGATCATCCAAGTATACTAGACGTCATTAGTATAGTCTACAATACATGATAACACCAGACATACCATGATGACCTACGTAGTCGATAATGCGTACTCGACCTTGCTCATTCCCCGCTTGTCGTAGCAGTTCTACGGCATCGCGTCCACCTTGATGAACCCTCCTCCCATCCAGTCCTCCATCTGGGACGTCAATTTATATAAATGTGAGATGAAGTCTATTCTCACAAAYGAAAGTAATTGGGATTCTGATTGCATGTATCCGATCCACAAGAGGCGCATGTACATGTAGTCCGGGCGCGGAGAGATGGGCTGGAGAGCAGAGGTATCAGAGCAGGACTCAGACATTTGTRATGCTCATTGAACTTGCACATGCAATGTTCCCCAGACGCTTTTTTCAGCGTAATGTTCACGACGTACTGATTTAAATCACGTAGATCGTCTTCTGTCAGTTCGGCGAAATTCTGAGAAGAATACTAAAGCAGAGATGAAGCCATCAGAAATGCGTTCATCAGCAGGCTCCGTAAAACTCACTTTTCCAATCACTAATGGTGCCCAAAACAAGAGTGCTCGGGCAATCTTAAATGGAGTCCATCCTTTTTCCCAAAAATAGGCAAATACTCGTTGACTACTCTTCTGCTTTTTGGCCTCTTGATTTGTCAACTGGGACGGTGACACAGGCACTGATGTACCCGAGCTTAAACTTTGTGACCCAATGCTAGTATCCGTGGGTCTGCGTGATGGTACCGTTGTATTTGGACGACGAGGTATCCCATAGGGAGAAATCGATACTAGTTTGTTCACGCGGGAGGGATATTTGAGAGCGTAGGCCACAATGAGATATCCGCCAAGTGAATGCCCAATAAGCGTCATCTTCTCTAATCCAAGCTTGGCACGCCACTGTTCTAAAGAATCTATAAAAAATGCTTCGGCTTCGCGGGAACGTCCTTGCAAGTCATCCCTCTCAGCTTTGATACGGAATGGCACGCGGGCAGAACGGCCCATGCCTAGCCAATCTACAGCATACACGGCAGATCCACGTTGACCTGCCCATTGTGCAAGGGCGTTAAAATTGAGAAAGAAGAACCCTAGACCTGCGCCAAAATCGTGGAGGAGAACAGCAGGCGGTGGCGTGGTTGGTGACGGATTTGTCGAGGTGATGGTTAGTGTATTGAGAAAATGCTGAGGGGTATCAAGTTCAACGCGTGAGGTATAAGCGATGACCGGGCCATCGTCACTCTGACGATCTTTGGGCTTTGCGGACCTGTAGAATGGCATACGCCTGCAATGCCACCGATAAGCGTCACATGCAATTCGAACTAAGAGCAAGAACGTCACCTCAGAAGCCTCTCTTCGCTGATTGCGCTCTGCTTTTCTCCAACAGACCACCTGGTCGCAAGAAGTTACCATGCCACTATTGAATACTGTGGTGAGACATACCTGCTCTTTAGACTTGCAATAAATGTTGTTGCAATCTCGGGTGCCGGTGAGAGTGGCTCATGCGGATTGAGGTTCATGGGTTCCTAGAATAATGCTTCTCCAGCGGTCTGTGAAGGTTAGGAAAGAACGGAATAAACTGCGCAAGGTCGACGGGCGATGCCTGACCTATGGAGAGAACGTCGCCTGATGTGGCCAATGCATTATGCATTTGCTCGGCGCGACACAATTGAAACAAACGAATTGAGAGCAGCTGTAGTCCCTTAGATTACATAAGAAGGATCCATTTCAGTCACCATCGCCAGACCCCGTTCAACTCAGGCACAAGGTCCTTGTCATTAGAGAGCGGTAAGTTGTCATACAGCCTACCTTGAA
>JNHV02000684.1:0-11954 GCA_001691785.3 Amanita brunnescens Koide BX004
AAGACGAGGGTGCCGTGAAGATAGAGCTGCTCGCACGTTGCGAGTGAGTTGTGGAAATAGGACAGAGGGTACTCTTTGATCGTGGTGTGGTCCGAGCAGAGGGCTGCGGCTCGCCCGGAGATGATGATGTTGAACATGTGGAAGGTCATGGCGAAGAATGAGAGAAGGACCCCAACGTTGAAGAGCCGTTCAGCATATTCCCCGTCGCGTTGCAGAGCTTTCCCGAGCCCGCAGAAGGAGACGATGAGGCCTGCGGTGAAGGTCGACTTTCGTGCATTCAACACATAATGTCAGTCGGCCCATCGAGTAAAGCAAAAAACCGACTCACGATAATCAATTGCATGTTAAACTGCTGCATCAGCGCATCGTATGTTTTCTCCTCAATGTCCCCCTCTTCATTTTGTGTTTCCGTAACTAGGGTTTTCAACTTGGACGAGCCCGCCAGCCACAATTCCCAAGACTTACCTTGGCCTCCATCAGGGGGAGATCCGCCGTTATTCAATCGTCCCTGCAGCAAACGCACATTTTGAACGTATCCATCAAAGAAGTCTTCCAGGTGCTTCACATGCGTGTATATGCGCGACTGGCCAAGGGGCCCAGACTCGTGCTTCGTGTCGTCCACCTGACCTGACGCCGCTGTCCCCTGCATCTCAGTGTTGAGCATTCCGACAGAGGAAACAAACCGCATACTGGTAGCACTCGACAACCTCTTGTCGTGTTCCTCAGCCGCCAAACTCTCTCGAAAGGACCTGATCTCTTGAATATGAGAACTCAATAACGTTCCCAGATTTGTCTCCAACTCTTCCAATTTGCGAAACACTGCGAGTGTCAGAATCGATCATTTCATCAACGCCATTGCTAACCTTGACTATGCTCAGGAGAACCAGCTTGCTTTTCCAGATCCTTCTCAAAATGGTTCTGGTCGTCTGCTTTGGAGGACTTGAACATCCTAGGCTTTCAGATCTCCGCGTGGTCGTTGATCACGCTGGCTCAGACTAAGCCCCTTGCAGGCCTTTCATTATATAACTCTGGGACAATGTGACTAGCCTCGGGGAGGGGGCGTGGTGCGTGCTTGAGAAATGGGCGTCAATTCGGTCTTTCACAGTTTCATATCTTGGGACACGAGTATAGTGCATGGCAAGGTCATCATTAATCTAAACATCCATGTATGCTGTCAATACAAAAGAGAACTGTAATCGCCGACTACCATGCTTACCTCTGGGCAGCCTGCGGTCAGTGCTGCCCATTACGAGTCTACGACGGTTTGAGCGCCTCGTTCATCCTCTGTAAGCATTCCATGACGATTCCAATCCCCGTCTTCACATCGTCCACATCTTCATCATTCACCCTATCAATCAGCCACACCAGCTTGTCAGGATGCCACCGGAGAAACGAAGACCTGATCCTCGCTTTGGGCGTGACGGTGCACCCCCTGATGCCCAGCGGCTCAAGAAGAAAATCTTGTACGCGGTCAACGGTGATATCCCCCAAGGCGATGATCCGCCGCTTCTTCATCTGCAGCAGGTCTCGACCGGTCAAGCTGATAGTCATCGTCGGCTTCTTTTCCTTTCCCTCTTCTTCTTCCACGCACACGGGCCATGGGACATCTCCAAACCCTACATTCTTGTCCRCCTCAGGCTTCTCCTTCTCCTTCTCTTTGCCCTTGGGCGACAACCCCCTCCACGCCTCCTCATACGCATCCCACCGGGCCTTCATAACCCGCTCCTTCTCCCTCCTCTCCACCTCCTCCCTGACCTTCTTCGTCCGCGCAACATCCACATTCCCCCGCCCATCCCGCAACACACCCCCGCACGCGACCCACTCCAGCTCCCCGCGCTCAGCTTCGGCCTGCTCGAGCGCCCGCGAGCGGGACGCCGACTGCTGTGCGTTGGTGGGCCTTGATTGTGGCTTCGGCTTTGGCTGTGGCTGCGGCTGCGGCGTCGGCACGCCGTCCATCGCACCATCAGCACGGGGAACGGTGGCAGAGACCAGCGCAGGCGGTCTGCCGTCCGTAAAAGCGAGATAACCAAGCCCAGGCCTGGGCGGGGACCCAACGCGCGTTGCCGCTGGCGCTGTAGCGGGTGCTGACCTGGCAGCTGAGGCAGTCGCGTAGTACATCGTCGTCATCAAAGCGCGCAAACGCGTGACGTGCCGCGTGTCTGCCTGCCTGCATTCGTTMAAACACACGTGACAGTCACGTGCTATCCATTCTAACCAACTTTAGGGCTGGTCTATTCGCGTTGATGTGCTGTAATAAATAAATAAATAAAGTTTACAAAAATGCCAAAGTGTAAATATATAAATAAAATATGCAAAAGCACCAAGATGTGTCAAAATAACGGATCATGGATTGCGTACTTTGAACGTACGTGTCCGGGCGGGTGGCGATACTGTTCCCGATGATGATGAGGGTGGTGGCGGTGGTGGTGGTGGCGGCGGTGAGGTGGGCATGGGCGATTCGGAAATAGTGACGGTAGGCACAATGTCAATCGTAGCCGTCACCGAGTCGTCCCAAAACCGTGGTCGTCTGCCTAGTTCCTTGTCGTTTGCTGATGCCTGTGCGCGAGGGCGGAGAAGGGAAATGTCCAGTACGTCGATGGAGAGCCGGCGTCTGGCAGGCTCGCTCATTCGGCTGTCTTTCTTGCCCTTGCTTTTTGCCTTCTCGCGCTCCTTGTCCTTTTCGCGCTCTCTTTCCTTTTCACGTTCTCTTTCCCTTTCGCGCTCTCTTTCCCTTTCCTTCTCGCGTTCCCTTTCCTTCTCGCGTTCCTTCTCCTTGCCCTTTCCCTTCTCATCCGCCCCAATCCCAAACGTAAAGGGCGAACTAGCCTTGGCAGCCTGATAATCAAACTGATATGACCAGGGCTGTCCTTTCCTCTTCCTCTTCCCCTTTCCTTTCCGGGGCGACACCGGACTGATCGGACTATCATCGTCAACCTCGACCGAGCTCCGCTTGGCATACCGCATCGGGGAAAGACTCGCTCCAGACACAGGAGACAACGGCTCGTCCGCCCCGCGATCCGCGCGCAGAGTGTTCACGGGAACAAGCCCCGTCACGGAATGGAACCTCTGCGGCTGGTAATTATGGTGCGGAACGTATCGCTCGACACTCTTCGGCCGAACGCTCCCGGACGCCCTCGCGCTGGCGTCGCCCTCACAGGCAGTACCAACGGGCACCATCGTCCTCGTCCTCCCTCTTCTTCTACTTCTCCTCTTGTTGTACTTGTACGGATCATCCACATCTGAAAAGAAATCGCTCTCCTCCGCGCTCTCCCCGCTGCTTCCTACAGTCCCATCGGACCCTGGCCGGGCATACCGCATGGGAGAGACGCTCCGCGCGAACTCTTCCCTCTCTGGGCTGGAATCAAAGTTGTCGTCGACATAGACGATCAGAGGGTCGTCAGTGTCGGAAGCCGGTGCGATAGAAATGGAAGTGAAGGTGGAAGCAGCGGTCGAGGCAGAGGTAGAGGGAGGTGAAGATATGGGAAAGGGCGTCACGGAGACTGAGGTTGTGGTAGTTGCGACTGTTTCTGGAGGGTCGATGTAAGATAGGTACGAGATGGCATCGTCGTCGCGGTGAGATGGCGATGCACCGTCCCCATCGCATAGCTCCTTTAAAAACGGATGCGAGTGAAGCGATTCCTCGTCAGAGAGTTTGTTCAAGAGAGAGAGGTCGGTCGATGTGCCTGGTTCTGGTTTGGGAGATGAAGGCTGTGCGGCCGGGGTGGATGGCGTGCCTGGCTTGTCCTTGTCCTTGTCCTTGACATAAAACACACCCCTAGACACACCGACGTAATTGTAGTAGTTTGGATTGACGGGAGGTGGGATGGCGGCTGCGCGCGATACCATCGCACGAGGGAGCTGCACGACGCCGTGCCCGCGGTGAGAGTGGGAGTGGGAGTGGTGCAGGTGGTGGGACAGCTGCTGCTTTGTAGCGTCGCTGATCGTCCGTCGCTTGGGAGGCGGCGCGGCCCGCGATCCCTGAGGCATCGGGCGCGGGAGGCTCTCGTGCGGCGCAGACAAGGGCTTCCTGGTCCTCGAGTGTGATCTCGAGCGCTGCCTAGGGCCCGGATCTCTGCAAAAAAAGTCAGAATACAGTAAGAATGGCCCAGGCGCACGCACGGCGGGCCAAATCGCTGCGGAATTGGCGGCAGCGGGCGCACAGGCAGCGGGCGCATGTCGTGAAAAGAGTCCATACCCGGTGTGACCGTGACGTCACACCTCATGCCTGTACCTGCCATCATCACTGGGCCTCTGGTTAACCCAGCCGCCAGCGCCTCGGCTAGTTCTTCTTCGTCCTCTGCGCTCGTCATACCACAGAGTGCGCCAGCGGGAAGCGTAGTCATCACTCAGCCACCTCAGACAGCCACCTCTTACTTCAAACTCGCTCCCTCCCAGACAATCACCTTTGGCTGGAATTTTACAGATGTCCTCGCCAGCCCAACGTCCCTCACCGTCTCTGCCGCTTGCGACAATGGAAACACATATGCTGTAGGTCCCACAAACGGTATCATACCCGGCAGTGCGACCACGGTGCTGTGGGACCTCTATTCCTATCAACAGGCAAACCCTGCCACGCCGCTCGTTCAAGGAACATACACTCTCATGATGTGGGACGACCGTGGGCCAAATGTCCCCCGCGAGCCGGGATACATGGTCCCCAACAATGCCCTTCGTTTCGCCATCTATACGCCGCAGTCATATACCGGTCTCGGTGACGGTGAGTCTTTCCCGCCTGGATCACGCGCACGTTTACTCACTCTCCCCTTTAGGCTGGCAGTGTACTATCTGCAGCGGATCTCTCTCTGCCTACACCTCACATCCCGCCTTTGCAGGCATCCTTACGGCGTTCCTCATCATGATACTTTCCGGATTCAGTCTCTTTCGGTTCGGCTTTGCAAGGCGCCCTTGATTATTGAATATGATATTCCATATCACCCAAAAAAACTTGTCCGAGACACTTGCATTATATATATACTCTCGCACGGACTAGATTATATCKTACATTTCTTTCCTTTAATCTGCGTCGCTCTTTGCCTTTGGGACTAATAGATAGTAGTTTGTATGTTGCTTAGTCACGAGCCATGACGGAAGTGCACTTTGACACGAATGTCTAGTTCATCGCTTGCGACTATAGCGCACGCGCTGTCGCCACGACATTGAACAAACGTCTGCAAGTAGGTTTTGGTTAAGATGGATGTTTCAATCTTACCAATGTCGCACTGCCAGGTCACATAACTCCGCAATTTAGGCGTGTAGCACCGGCCAACCCACGGTCTGCCAAGTCAAATTGCTGTTTCGGCCGACACATACCCGAGGGACACATATCCAAAACAAGAGAACATTAAGGGAAGATTTACATTGATGCCACCATCGCATATTGCTGAGCCACACCGGTACCGTCGGTGCCAAGCCATGATGAACCCTCGGGAGCGCAGTGTTAACTAACTAACAGCAATCTCCTTGCCGACATTGGAAGGACTGGCCACATAGCTTATCGCATGCCCACGCAGCTTTGGCGTGTCCACCCGTTTTGGTTGCCATGTCTTCGCTCTAGGTCTTATCGCCGCTACCCACAGTTTATGGCCAACTGATATAGTTCGCTCTGGCACAAGTCGGCCTACCGTCTCAACGACGATCCCGGGCCAAAATTCTGTATCGACCTACATCTACCGACAATAATAGAAGGTTTGCATGTACACGGTTGTATGTGGCTTATTCACGAGCCACGGGAACGCAGTGGCCGAAATGCACTGTACACTGCAAACAGCAATTTGCTTACTGGTATAGGCAGACAACTTTATTGCCTGGTACGCGTGTACTAGGTGACCACACAGCCTATGGCGCATGCAGCTTTGGCGCTTACACTACGACATTGAACGACCGCCTCCAAGTACTTCTTAGTATCGTCCCGTGATGATGGATGATCGCTATAGGTCAATCTTACCGGTGTCGCATATCGTGCATTGCCAGCTGACATGGCATGGCTCGCTTTTTCATAATTTGGGCGCCTAGTGCCACCAAAACAAGGAGAAGATTTACATTCACACTTCACTATCGCCGACGCAGAAGCACAGCAATACATGTTTTCCTTAGAAATGCATACACGTGCGAGAATCRCCTACGAAGCGGTGGAGCGTATAAAGCCAAACGGATGGACCATACGTATCTACGTCCGACGATCAATTCACCCCACTCCTCCAATGTCGAGCGTCGCTTCTCACTCTGGCTCGGAGCCAACTCTTTGGGTCCGACCATCTGTCGATATCGATATCGGTGTCGTCCCTTCCGGGTACCACCTCCATCCCCTCTACATGTTCCGCCACTGACAACGTGAAAAGAGTCGATGTAGAGATCCAAACTGAACACATTCAAACGGCCAACATCGGGATCCAAACTAGGCCGGACCGTAAGTCTTCCGGCCGCCTACCCATTCCACGTCCCGTGCTCACCCTGGGATGTACCCAGTCACCACAGTCGAGGAAAACTCTCCCGAAAACAAACGGTACAAATCCCTCGTCAAGCGCTTCAACGTCAAAGTCGCGCTCGTAAGCCCCCCTCTCCTCTCCTCCCCTTCCCATCTCCCTTACACATATACATATTACAGTCCACATTCGCATGCACCCTCATCGTAACATACTGTGCCCTCGTCAACGCCATCGTTACCGCCCTGAACAAACGCCACATCGCCCGCGGCATACCCTTCAACCTCGGCATCCTCCTCTCCTTCCTCGCCATCGCCTTCCACGCAGGGAGCATCGTCCTCGCCGGCCGCTCCGCCGTCCTCTGCTCCGATCCAGACCTAGACAGAACGAAACGCGACGCAAAGTACTTCACCAAAATACTCTCCGTATGCGACCATCTCCACCTCCAGGGAACTATATCTTTCGTCGCGGCCGTGTTTGAGACGAGTTTTCTGCTGTTCGATAGTTTGATCTACCCGGGCGTGTTTATGGGCCTGTCGGTGGCGGGTCTCTTGTTGTATTTTTGGGGAAAGTATAAGGAGGTGTCGTTGGTTTATATGGATTTTATGTTTGTGAGGGGGTGGGTGGAGCGTTGGTTGGGCGGTAGAGGATGAGTAGACGTGGTGAACGGGATCATTAGTAAGGAGTTGCGGGATATCTCCTTGGTCGCAACGCGAGCGTTATCTTACGATTGGCCCATGTTTGTGTAGAAGATTATTTATTAAATCAGCTGATTATAACTTAAGCTTGTTGCTTTTGAAACATGTACATGTAGTAATTATCAATTATCAATGAGGGCTGACGCAGCTGTGACTATGAATGTGGGCATAGATTCAGGCACGAGCATTAAGGCAGACTCAATGGACTTCCAGCTATCATGTTGTATTTACAGTTTCTGGTATGTGTCTACAGGCCTGCAGAAGCCTACACAGGCCAGTGATCAGCAGTGAGCGCTCAATACAAAGTTGTGCATACCTCCATCACCAACGAAACCCAAATGTTCCGCCGGGCCAAATCCTATAGACTGAAGCAGTCCAGGGAAGTCCTCYGGACGTAGCCGGAGTGTCTTAGCAGTGTCCCCGAGATGATTGTGCTGACGCCTTGCTTTAGCATATGTCTCCCAGGGCTGAGGTTCTAGAACGAACATCCCTCCAGGCTTCAGTACCGAGTACACCCGTTGAAACAGTCGCTCGATGCCAGTGTCCCCTGAATTGAGATGTACCCACTTTGACAACGAGAACCTATGAAGGGTTGGGCAAGATACGTCACCTCTAAACAATGGGCTTACGCAATGACCACATCGTAGCCGGCCTTGTCTTCTACGATCTCCTTCTCAACCCAGTCTGCCGTTCTGAACGTGACATTGTGCGGGAACACCTGATTTCCTCGGTGTGCAGCAGGTGGAACGGGCAGCGACCCGAATTCGTGCTCGCATGATGATGGAAAGTGGTCCGACTCGCCCGCTGGGCCTTGTAGTGACCAAACTGCCCGCCGTCTTCGCCATGCGGCACTCGTTAAGCTCTCGTCAATGTCTACGCCAACTACCTTATGTGCACCCAGGCGCTGCGCTACATAATTAGCATACGCTTAGTATCAGTGAGGGTAGCGGTGCACCAATCTCGCAGGTCACCCAACCTTCGTTGCATCCGATGTCCAGCACGGTTGCGCCCTGGAATAGGTTCTTGGGTAGAACGGCAAGCCTGGGGTCGTTGGCTACCGGACGCTTAGAATAGTATCCATGATAGTTGCCGTACATGGACTGCAGGACTGAGTCGTTCGCGATRGTGTTTGTTACTTTGAGTGACGCTTCCACAAACATTGAGCTTACTCGCGAGCTACCAACCTTGGCCCCTCTCTCTGGGTCTCTGTTCTGCAAAGTCTTCGTGACTTCTCCCTTTACAGCAATAAAGACGTCGCACCGCTACTACTTCATGGCAGACGAAGATATTTTATGATCTACCGGCATATCTCTGCAGCGCTGTTTAACAATTAATTTTCAAGCAAGGTTGATGCCGACGCAGTCTGTGCTTGCGAGTATCAATTCCGGGTCATCTTCAAAGATCACTGCCGCTTGAAACCGTCCTCAAACGTAGTGTGTATCATTCGCAACTCTATCCCCTCCAGAGTCCAGACTCTCTGTTATAAGCCGCAGACC
Organism: Amanita brunnescens Koide BX004; assembly: GCA_001691785.3. Taxonomy (NCBI): domain Eukaryota; kingdom Fungi; phylum Basidiomycota; class Agaricomycetes; order Agaricales; family Amanitaceae; genus Amanita; species Amanita brunnescens. Next base: position 8,617 of record JNHV02000684.1, read on the forward strand.
ACAGTCCACAGTAGCTGCTGTYGTGCGAAGGTGGTAACAGATGGCCCGGGAATGGTGCTCATATGCTACTAAGGCTAGGCATCTGTCGTAAAGAATCTCGTATGCTCTGCATCATTACTCTTCTTTCTAACATTTCCCCTCTGAAAGAAACACGCTACTCCGTCATCAGCGCATCGATAGATAACGAGCGCCGTGGCTAATCACCTTCTGTGACATTTCGGTTCGCAACATATATGTACTAGTGTCGTCGTTGATCAGGCACTAGTAGTTTTTGAGTTCGACAACTTTTTGCGCTTTTGCGCCGCTGAACATGCTGGATCAAGGGTCAATTCAATGATCGACTATTGTGGCCGCCAATTCGCACTTCAGGCATGTGGGAGGAAGCTCACCGTGTGTTCTCCTCATTCACAGTCTAATCGTCTTATAGCTATTCCACTCCGGGATCGAAGATTCGCGGGTTCGCACGATATGACATTCATCGTATCATCCGAGCAAGAAAGAAGGTCAACACGATTACGACAACTCTGTCATACTTTGGCGTTCAAATTTGTTGCGATATGGGCCAACCGGAAACCCTCAGAGGACTCCTCTTGTTACAAGAGTGTCAATACAATGGTCGTTTACATGGTAAGTAAATCTCAATTACGTAGCCAAGTATGCTCGTCGGCTTAAAGAGAAGGAGCATTTATGTTTCTCAAGGATACACAATGCCCATTCATACCCTAGATCCCGATTCGCACCGTCGATCAGCTGTATTATTGAAAGCTAGTCAGCACTAGTTTAGTCTGTGAACAGACTCCAGGATTGTCGGATGCCGTACAATCCATCTAGCTTTCTTTAATTTATGATAGTTCAAAGCAATAGCCGCGCAATTTTGTTCCGCATAAGAATTAAAGAATTGTCCAACGCTCGCCCGCGTGAGATCTCTTGTGATCACAGTAGGTTGCGGAACGCATTGATCGCTTCAGAGCGAACAGTACTATCCTGACTATCATGCCTTTACGGTCAATCTGCTTCAATGGGTATATCGTTCGGATGCTGACCTTAAGCGACTCCCTTGCTGAAAATCCCAGGAGACTCATCGTCCACCTCTCAAACCGAATAAGACAGATACCGGTCACAGTACCAGAGACAGGGTTGCATATCTTAGGCCGCACTGATTGCCTCATTAGCGTTAGAATCAAATGGGTTTTTTTGTTCTCAGCCCAGAGTAGAAACCTGCATTCGAACGACAAGTAAAATGGTTGGTTCAAGTGATACGATTGGTAGTCACTTCCAAACTGTTCGTCTAGATCAAATACCGTTTCAACTACAACTCCTACGAGATAAGTCTATCTTCCAATAGCCGCTCACACACTTGTTCGTCGTTCGCCGTTTTCGTAAGGTATAAAAGCGGTGAACTCCATGGGACATACTGAATGCGGCCTGGAAGATCCGAGTCATTGAAGCTGGCTAGTACTGGACGGTCATGGGTGAGGTGATTCAAGACCCCAGGTCACCCATGATGAGAGGAAATGGAGGCGGAAAATTGTAATACAAGAATCCCTTGGTGCGTTTGGGGAGTTGCTTACGAGTCGTCCGCAACGTGAGTAGAGGGTTCAGGGACTTCAGTCTTTTTTTTTGGTGGACGGTGTGACGCTTTGCCACTTTTTGCGAGACAATTGACAGATTGCAATAGTCAGCCTCTGGCGAACCTTTAGGTAGCCTGAGCGTAGTTATGATGTTCATAGCAGGCTACATAAGAACCCGCGGGAATTTCATCTCGTCACTCCGCTCCGCTCCGCCGCCGCGATCAAGGGCTGTCAGTGTTACAACCTGACTACACTTATATACAACTCAAATTAAAGACAACGCTTCGGCCCAAGCTCTAGCTCATACCGTGACGATACTGAACAAACGGTTCTCCTACGCCCCAATTTACTCAAGGTTAATGTCAGGAAAGCTATTCACGACGCCTCGGACGGCGCCACCAAGACTGTCAGCCAGCCTGATCATTATAAATCATCGAAACGACGTTTTACTGGTTCATAGAAACCCAGAAGCACGGTCATTCGGAGGAGTCCATGTGCGAGTTTTGATCTTGTTCCACGTAGACTTATTGAATTGAACATGCTAGCCTTTAGGTCTTCCCAGGTGGTAAGCACGATCCACGGCAAGACGCTTCACTTCAGATAACGGGCATCCGAGAGACATTTGAAGAAACCGGTCTTTTGCTTGCTTCTCCCGATTACCTGGCGTCTTCGATCCCCCAACATGAGTGGGACAAAGGCAGACATGCTATCCTCGCGCAAAAACTTTCTTTCGGAGAATTTATGAATAGTCACGGGCTCAAACCAGCTGTCGATTTATTGCTGAACTTTACTGCTTGGACTTCGCCAGAGTATCTGCCACGGTAAGAATTCCTTCTCGAGTTCTGGCCCCGTCCGCTTGTCTCTCAAACACTTATTTACTAGGCGTTTTCGTACCCAATTTTTCGTTGCTTTCCTTCCATCACCATCTTCCGGGTTCCCAAGAGACACCAAACAAGAATGGCTACCGACGTCCGGTATGCGATCATTTTCACTCTCGTCCTGCTTTCTTATTCTTGCGCTGCCAGATGGACAAGAAATTGTATCCGCCAGATTTCTCCATCCCAGCGAAGCTCTTCTCGAATTCCAGAGAAAACAGATCACTTTGATGCCCCCGCAATACTATATTCTATATACCTTGTCAAATTTACTCTCTGGACGTGTTAATACCAAAGAGCAGCGCGATCAGGTGGAGGCTCTATCTCGGGGAGCATTCGGAGATTTGTCCATCTGTCCAAAGCTCTGGAATGGTGAAAGTAAGCAAGATAAGGTAGTCCTAACGTACGAAGAGGACGAGACGCGAGGTGGACCACCTGGTCGTTTGCATAGGTCATTAGTTAAGCCAGATAAGAGAGGGGTGAGTAGCTCCGAGTATGACATGTTCATCAATCTAACCAGCTGAGCCCGCTGTTAGGCATGTAGCGAAATAGAACTTCAACGGAACTTTGACATATTCAAGGACTTGAAGCTGGAATCCGGACTTGCAAGGCTATGAGACATCTATATAATTGGATATGACCGATGGATCATTGGGAATCGAGCTTCAGTAATTTGGGAAACGGCTTCAAAAGGACATATTCCACATTACAAAGCATAGCTGTACATTGCAATGTAGCTGGCAAGCTAGCTTGCGGCCGAAGTTTAAGCCTAGTATAGGGCACCGCCTGTATATAAACGCGTCTGTAGAGGTAGCATACATATTAGATTACATCTAGCCTTCGTAAAATGTACTTTTCAAAACACCAACTAGCCTCAAGATATTTTCCCGCC